>JADBJO010016329.1:27500-40790 GCA_016801955.1 Conus betulinus | reverse complement strand
CTCTACGGAGAAGACGCCGCCCCTTTCGCTTTACGTTGGCACTCTCTCCACTTCTATATATGCGATGCGACCATTTTCCATCTTCCCTCCCTTCCCCCGGTTTTCCCCTTTCTTGTCGATTTTCTTCGCTATGTGTTCTATGACGACAATAGTCACAAAAAACGTGGTTGGGTTGTGTGCGACTCCTCCCTCGGCGGGGATCCACCGCCGCTTACCTGTCTTTTATGTTGGCCCCCGTCTAGCCTTCTGTGTTGTGCTTCTTGGCTCGCGTAGCCTCCTGTGGTTTATCGAGCACACGGCTAATACACCACGTAACATAAACGACACCAACCACACTAGCACCTTTTCTGCACGTTTCCCCACTCAATTAGTCTGGCCACAGTCCGTCTTTGTATCAGTTCATGTTTCTTTTTTGCTTCGAGCGTTTTCGCTCTCCGTATTTGCCAGTGTTAGCTGCCCACTCGCGAACATGTTTGGTCAATTAATCTCTCACCCATGATCTTCAACTGTTCAATCTCCAGCGCTGAAAGGCTTAATGGACCGTTGTGGCGGTGCGCAATATCATATTATGGCGCCGCTTCTTCTCCTTCCCCCTACCTTTCGTTGACCCTCTCTCTGCCCCTATTGCCCCCCCCCACCTCCCTCGCCCCTCTTAAATTTGGAGTGGAGGTTCTTTGTAATCTCGTTATTGTTGTGTATAAATGCTTACGATCCATTCCCCGTTCTGTTTGGCGTTGCTGCGACATTCTTTCCGCCTTCGTAGTGGTCAGTCTCTTGCCGGGTCCGTCCCGCCCCACTCCCCCGTCCTTGTTGGTACACCCCGGTCTGGACATTCCAAGAAGATCCGAAGGTTTGTTCTATCGACACCTGCCCTTCGACCACCTGTCTCCCCCTTGCAATCGTGGTCTCCGCTGTTAATCTGCACCGGTTTGGGTCACGTCGTAAGACAGTGGTCTACTCGGCGCCTCGGCCGTTCCGTGAAGTATAGCCAACCATACAAGCGAAAGAGATGTTGTCGTCTCAATAATATAGATTGGGCACAGCAGGTTTAGATTAAGGATACGTGATGTTGCCGCCATTGCGATATTCGTCTCGATCCCAATTTCTATTTGTATTTGTCGACTATATGTGTTGAAGTGCTATGAACAAAGTGCTAATCGCTCGGAGACCGGAACCTTGTCAGTTGAGCTCGTGCTTCGATCATTGCGAGACATCGAAAATAAGATCTCTATATAGCCAGCCCTATGGCAGTCGTTCTTTTTTTGCCAGTCATTTTGATGATATTTCGCGGTACCGGCGGGGCAATTTTGCGTTTATTTGTGAAGAGCATTTGAGACCAAAAACTAGTGCTGATTGATGGTGTTTGCGGCATGGTATGGTTCGTGTTGTTCATTTTAGTACTTCTTTGAGCCGTGAATCAAGTTCAGCCAGGTTTACTCCCGAAGCCGTACTCCTTTCCCGCACAACCAGCTTACCAATCTTACTTGCACCACTCCCAAAACATCATTTAAACATGGTGTAGTTGTAGAGCGTTTTGGACGGTGTAGTCCACCGCGGAGCATAACGGGAGTTCATCAGCAAACAACGCCAAACAAGACCACGTGGTTGTGCACTGTCAGGGGAGATCATGTATCACAATACAAACAGAATAGCGGCAGATATATGAACAGAAGAACCTCGGGGCACTCCAAATTTTGAATATTTGTGGGTAGAAGCTGCTGTTAATAAGGCAAAATGGTGTTTTGTTGGTCAAATAGGTTTCAGAGAATGATATTGTGTTCTAGTCTCGGAGACTAGGAAGTTAAGTTTTTAAGTATCATGCAAAACTAAAAGCAGAAAAGAGATGGTCTGTCGTCACAATAATATAGGATTTGGATGCACACTCCCGCAGACGTTTCCAGATTTAAGGCCCTCATCGCTGGGTCATGACAGGTAAAGAAATTTTGAGGATATTAGAGATTTATTTCGCCATTTCTTCGTAGTTTTTCAACGAATCTCACAGGCTTTTAAACAGTAGATAACTGGAGAATAACGAAACTGCATAGAATCATGCTAGATCATTGGAGACCATGAAAACTGTATAGGAATGATGGAAGTCGGCTGAAACGGATAATACTTTCTGGTACAGGACGTGAATTGTGAGTTTTATTTTAGTGAAGACTATTTGAGAAAAAATAGTGCTGATTGATGTTTTTTTTTTCGTGAAATTGTATTGGTTACGTTTTGTTCATTTTCTAGATATTTCTAGAGCAGCTGAATAAGTTCAGCAGGTTTACTCGAAGCCGTATTACGTTTCTCGCACATACACAGGCTTACAAATATTTAATTGCACCACTCCCAAACATCATTTAAACCTTGGTTGTAGAGCGTTTTGGACTGTTGGTAAGTCCACCGCGCTGGAATGAAGGGAAGTTTCATCAGCAAAAACTCCAAACAAGACACTTGGTTGTGAAAGTGATCATGGGAGATCATTTATAAACAAACAGAATAGAGGCAGATATATGACAGAAGAACCTCGGGGCACTCCAAATTTGAAAATATTTTTGTGGGTAGAAGCTGCTGTTAATAAGGACAAATGGTGTTTTGTTGGTCAAATAGGTTTCAGAGAATGATATTGTGTTTCTAGTCTCGGAGATAGGAAGTTAAGTTTTTAAGTAACATTTCGTGTTCGACAGGATCAAAAAGCCTTCTTTAAATCGAGTAAGAACACATACCTGTTATTATGTTTTGATTTATTGCGAATAACCACGTATCACTGAAACAGACTAGGGCAGTTTGGGGTGACAAGAATGCTGATAGCGGAAACCCGATTGAAAGGAGTGGAGAAGTTTATTGCTCTCACAGAGAGAGAGAGAGAGATGAGAGGAGGGAGAGAGAGAGAGAGAGCAGATCTTTCCAGCTCTTGTTGTTGGTTCACGCACATGGTGCGTATCATAAATCATCGTTATAGTATGCATTTACTATTATTGAGTGTATCCGCAGTCTTACTCCAGCTACACAAAATGTCAAAATTCAGCCGCTCGATTTATCTTCAAGGTGTCAAAAACAGCACCATACTTAGAATCTCTTGAAGAAAATTACACTGGTACAAAATCGACTACAGAATTCAGTATAAGTCGACGTGTCTGTGTTACAAGGTTATCTCACGGTGAAGCGCCATCCTACCTATCTATCTGATCGTTTCGAAATATACATTCTACACGTCCACTCCGTTCTTCCTCTGATGACGGAATTTTTCGAATTCCCCCATATAACCGAAAGCAGCACGGTCCTAGAGCATTCTCATTTTCTGCGGCAATGCTCTGGTATCACGGTCTTTCCATTTACGTCAGGCCCCTTTCTTGTCGACTTTAAAGTCTGCGCTTAAATGTTTCTGTTCAAACGCCAGTTGCAGGATACTACCTGAAATATACTATATGTCACTTACACACTTCGTTCGTGTACAAATGAGTGAGCTGTTTTAAGTGTGTCATATAGTGTGTGTGTGTGTGTGTGTGTGTGCGCTATGTTCATAACTGGTGAACGCAGAATTTTGTGTATGTATACACACAATTATAAAACAAAGCTTGCTTTTATATCCTACATTGATTAAATAGGGTAGATAAGTATTCATATTTGCAGTGCAGTGGTAGATAATTCTCCCTAACTAACAGTATGTGCTTGAGCGGGAGAATGAGAATAATACATGCTTTTCAAAAATGAGCCTTCACTTAACTTATAGTCTCCAGGGGTATACAATTTCCAATAGAAAGAAAACTCACACTAACAGAGTATACAATTCCCAATAGAAAGGAAACTCACTAGCGTATACAATTTCCAATAGAAAGGAAACTCACCAACATATAATTTCTGGTCAGATACCGTTGTTTGGAAATCTGATTGTTTCTTTCATTGACCTTTTTGGTTTTTTAAGAAGAATACTATCCTAGAAAAAAGGCTGGTGTGCAATACCATAGTATGTTCGTTGAGATTTCAAAAAAAACAACCAAAGGTGCACCTAAGAAGCAAAGAAAATAAATGAAAGAGCAAAACAAGCTACATTTTCTTGTGGAAAGTAGAAAATATAAAAAGATAACCTCTTAAGACACGAGCGCTGAGGGCCAGTTCTTGGAATGAATCCGCAAGGGACTAAATTACAATAAACTAATAAATTCCAAGGATAAGTACCGAGCACCGTTCCAGCAACTTACAGAGCAATGACTGCAAAAAATATTCAATTGTGAACAAAGCATGATGAGCAAGCGACAAGTATAGAAAAGGTCACGCAACGCAAGCGACAAGTTTGAAAACAGGAAGCGACTCTTCACACAGACTACAAAAGGCACTTTAGAAGTAAGTCTTGCTGAGTGTTGATTGTTTGTGGGTGAAAGAGTTCTTTCCACTTCTACATGCTCACATCCTTCCTCTCTACCAGGCCCCATGCCATCCTCATTCAACTGCTTCAAGTCTCCCCCCATATATTCAGATATCTCTTCTACTCTACAATCGCACAAGGACACAAGTGGAATACAAGCGGCTATCTGTCTCAAACCGTATTCGTACAAAATCTCAACTCTCACTTTCTCTGCTCTCTTTGAAAATGGACCTTCTTATCTCTCAGATCTCCTTAAAATCTACACCCCCTCTCGACAACTACCCTCCTGTGCTGACGACCGTTCGTCTACTCGCTTCAGGACTACAACTGGTGAAAGATCTTTCTCTTTTCAAGCTCCAGCGACGTGGAACAGACTGCCAGACTTTCTCAGACATTCAGATTCTCTCTCTTCTTTCAAGTCTAAACTTAAAACCCATCTGTTTTCCCATAATTAGTCAATGCTGTGGAGGGGGGGGGGGGGGGGTGGGGGGTTAGTCTCATAGCCGTCTGGCCTTTTCAAATGTAGTGTATGTGTTATGTCTCTATTACATGTATTTGTTCTTATTCCCTTCTTCCTGAAATACTGGTTCACTCAAAAAATGAGTAGGTCACCAGCGCGCATGTTAAAAGTTAAAATAAAATTAAATAAAATAACAATAAAGTGCGACTCAGCCTGTTGGCCTCTGGAGCGAAATTTGGCAACACGGAGTCGCATAACATATTCAAAAAGTTACCAGGCAATGGCCAGATTCAGGCCCAGGTAACGATAAAATGTCTGGGCAGGCGTATGATTGAACGTTATAGGATTTAGTTTTGTAGTGATACTTGAAAAATAAGTGAATGTCATACTCGTAGGATTAGAATTTGTTAGTTATTGTAGTAATAGTATTTGTAGTTGGGTGTGAGGTGTACTATTGTATATGAGAAGGGTGAATGTAGTATGATTTTGTAAAGCGCTTAAAAGAAATTCGTTTGATTAAGCGCTATGTAAGAAACCGTTATTGTCATTATTATTAATACATCATGCAAACATAGCGGGCGATGGGTGTTAAAAGGAGAACATGTTAAATTACAATAAAGGTGAACGAACAAATGATTTTATTTTCCATTTTTACTTGAATCATCCAATGTTTAATTGCAGTTTTCTTTGGCCCCTTTAACGTCCAGTAATATTATTTTTAATGTGTCGTTTTCATTGCATTTTATTGTACTCCCAGTTCTTACAGAACAGGGAGTACTTTACAGTGGGAACGAAAGAAAGGCTGTCTGTGTGTCCGTCTGTCTGTGTGTTCGTCCATGGCCAAAATGTGTTCCACTCGCCGAGACAAAACTACTGGGCCGATCTTTTCTGAAAATTTGTAGGTACGTTAATATGGGTCACGGATGATGCCGATGTTTATTTTACCCGAATAGCCGTTACTAACGGCTACAACGGCCCATAACAGTTTTTTTCTTTCATTATGGAATATCCTCAGAAAGTAATTGCCGATCTTTCTGAAAATTTGTAGGTATGTTCATTATGGGTCACGGGTTGAATGCCCAATGTTTCATTTTTGTACCAGAATAGCCCTTACTAACAGCTATAATGCCCCAAAACTGTTTTCTTTCGTTACTAACGGCTATAACGGACCCAAAACAGTTTTTCTTCTTTATGGACTATATCAGAAAGTACTTGCCCGATCTTTCTAAAATTTGTAGGTCATTATGGGTCACGGATTATGCCCCCTGATGTTTTCATTTTACCAGATAGCCGTTGCTAACGGCTATAGCGCCCCAAAACGGTTTTCCTTCATTTATGGAATATCTCAGAAAGTACTTGCCCGATCTTTCTAAAAAAAAATCGTAGGTATGTTCATTATGAATCACGGATGATACCCGACGTTTTATTCGACCAGAATAGCCGTTACTAACGCTATAACGGCCCAAACGGTTTTTCTTCTTTATGGACTATCTCCGAAAAGTACTTGGCCGATCTTTCTAAAAATTTGTAGGTATGTCATTATGGGTCACGGATGATATCCGATGTTTTATTTTGCCAGAATAGCCGTTACTAACGGCCATAACGGCCCAAAACGGTTTTTCTTCCGCTTCGTTACTAACGGCTATAACGGCCCAAAACGGTTTTTTCTTCTTTATGGAATATCTCAGAAAGTACTTAGTCGATCTTTATGAAAATTTGTAGGTATGTTCATTATGGGTCACGGATGATGCCGATGTTTCATTTTACCAGAATAGCCGTTACTAAACGGCTATAAACGGCCTATAGCGGCTTTTCTTCTTTATGGAATATCTCACGCGTATTCAAGATAAACTGGGAAGTACTTTTATAATTGCCTCTTGTTCGTTATTGATATATTGATTTTAGACGACGGAGAATGGACAAGGGAGGCGACCTTGGCGAACTAAATCGGATACTTAAAAAAGCTGTTTTGGTTTCCCTTTTCAAATGTAGTACAGTGGATGTACGTTTTAGCTGAAAAACGGTTAAGCGAAACTTCGGATAACTGAAAGCAATTTTCATTTCACGGCCAAAGCTCGTTCTTGGAAGACTTATTTTTCAACTGATAAGGCAAACGACGGATAAGCGAAACTTCGGATACCTGAAACTTATCTCGAATCCCGTAGACAATGTCCACGACGGATGAGCGAAAGTTCTGTGAGAAAAGCATGGCTGCACACACCGGGACGTCTGTGGCTGCACATGTTTTCTTTTGTTCTGTCTCTGGTAAAGTACAACCTGTAACGAAGCCGCCGAGCCCGGACGACGTCATTAATCCGCGCAGCATCACACACACACTAATACACACACACACACACACACACACACACACACACACACAACAGCAAGCACATATACTTGTGGGGCACACACTCACAGTACACTGTATAAAAGCAGAAAAAAGCCGAAATAAAGTGTACGCTTTTGACAGCTTTTTTTACATTCAAAAAGTGTAAGTCGCCTGAATAATATTTGGACTGGAGGAGCCTCATTTTATGGGGGTAGACTTTTTTTTTCTTGTGGCACCGAAAAATAAAAATGATTTTTGATTTTAGCTCTGCTTAATAGGAACTGGGTAAAAAGCGTGTTGTTTGTCAAAGTTTTTTTTCCAGCATGGCGACGAAGCGAAAACTGAAGCCACTTTCACTGGTGGAGAAGGTCCGACTTATCAACGCGATGGAAGCCAATCCTGAGAAGAAAAAGAAAAGGAAAAGTATTGCAGAGGACTTTGGCATTCCGTCATCAACCTAAACTAACATTCCTGAAGGATAAAAGAGAAATTACAAAGCTGCCTTCACAGCCGTACAAAAATAACAAAGACTCGCCTGCGTCAACCAATGTGCACTGTCTGTTGGTTTTATTACTTCTCTACTCTGTAAGTGGGAAGGATTGTGTGTGTGTGTGTGTGTGTGTGTGTGTTGTGTGGTGGTGTGTGTGTGTGTGTGTGTTGGACGAAATCTGCCTGTGTGTGAATCACCACATGCCAGTCATATAAAAATCAGACTAGATAATCCTACCGAGGCTACAAAGACAACCTGGGCTCGACGACCGAGACAGGAGAAAGAAGCCATAAGGAGGGCCCACGATGAAACGCTGGGGCTTGCAGACCTTAGGGCGAGGTCCAGGACCAGACTGCTGGGCGAGGACCATCAGTCCAGGACAAGACAGCACACAGGCAGGCCCAAGACGAGGCAGCCCCATCAGCGCGTGGCGATATACTTTGGGGTTTTTGTTTATGCAAATTTAGATTGCTGATGCGCTGAGGAGACAGAGGTTCGATTGGACGTTGTTATCCGTGTGTGATCGGGTAACAAGGATGAACTGGGAATCGACAGGAACAACTTAGTTCTTCCACAAAAAGAGATGCTACAAATGAATTCTCTGTGGAACATTGATTTTTAAAAAATTGTTTCTTTTCATGAGCAGGAAAGGTGTGTGCCTTGAGTGACATTTCCAAAAAAGGCAAATTTGACCTTATAATTTGTTTTAAATTTCAATTGAAAATCCTTTGTTCTCACAACTTGTGGTACAGATGTGTGACAGTCCTAAGCGATTGGGTTTATTGGTTAGTACACTTCAGTATTGGGTTTTTTTCCTAGCCCCATAGCGCTCGCAAAGTCGGGGAGCAGCTGGATGCGATTGGCTGTATGGTTTTTGGTTTGGTTGTTTTTATTTTTGTTTTTGTAAATGTTCTATCCCTTTTCCCTTCTTTTATGACAGTGGTGGCTTTTTTTTTTGGGGGTTTGTTTTTGGGGCGGGTGGTTTGTGTAAAATTTCAAAAATTTGGGTTGTTGTAACATTGGTAGTTAAAAAAAAATAGTTGTCAAGATGTCGCAAAAGCGCTTGAAAGCGCATCTGCATCCCCAACGATGCCTAACTTACAGGCAGAAGTTTGGAAGATCCCCAGGAACTGGGGAGGGGAACGACGATTGGCAGTGGTCTTGGGGGGGATAAGGAACTTCAGCCCAGGCCATATGAGTGGGTTAGTGGAGGAGGTCGTCGAGAGCTGCGAAGGCAAATTAGAGGAGATGAGCTCTCGGTTGCAGAAGGTTGTGGTGACTGGGCCCAAACACAAAAATATTAGGAAATTCCGGGGGAGCCAGACTGATGTTTTGGGGTTGGCTCATGTTAATGAATTTGTTTTGTCGTTTTTGTTGTTGGCCATTTGACTCAGGGTCTACAAGCCTAGGGGTGTGCTTGTTTATGATGTTTTCAGCTGTACAGCAGGAGGTCATAACACGTTGTCTTTTTGTAGTGTTTATTATTCCACGGTGAAAATGCTGACATAGGCATTCTGGTTTATGACTTTTCATTGTCTGTTTCATTGTTCTAATGCAGCTTTTGGCGCAACTATAACCTTTGGTTTGGTGATGAGGACCTATGGTTTTTTGCGTTCCTCTGATTGTGGTTGGGGGGTGGCAGTGATCGTTGTAGTCCATTGTGTAGGGTGTATCTGTTTAATGCAGTGTGCATGGGATCGGTGTGCCCGGGTTGCTGTAACACCAGGATTGTGTGGCTTGGTGTGTTAGGGTGGGTATTGAAGTAGGTATTCAATGTTTTGTTGTTCGGTGGGTCGTAGGATTGAGTGTCCTCAGAGCGGACATTTCCAGTCGGGGAAGTGGACATGTGCATGACTTGTGGTCAAGTGAAGCAACATCACGATATATTGGCTCCCCCTTTGGCAACCAGCACAGGAAGTGTTTTGATGTTCTCTTGTGATTTATCACACCTGTACGAAAGTTGTTGGGGGGGTGTGTTTGTTTTGGGTTGTCGTATGAGGTTTGGGGTTGTGGTTTCTCTGTGTTTGTCCGTGTTCTAGCGCTTGTTATGTTACTTTTTATCTTTAGGGGGAGGAGGATTGGGGTAGGCAGGAAGAAATATTTACATTTATATGATATGTCTCTGTCAGTCGCCGTTGGGCTTGTCTTTTCTGTTCTTCCTCCAGCAACCTCTATCCGGTGTTTTGTTTGGAAAGAAAAAGGATTCTGATAGGAATAAAGGAGGGGGGGGAAAAGTGTTTGGAGGGGTGGGGTAGGGAGGAATAGGAGAAGGAAGGGAAAGAGGGAGAAAGGAAAAAAAGGGAAGGAGGGAAGGAGGGAGGGATTAGAATCAGAAAAATTAACCAACAAAAATTTGGAGGAAAAGGGAAGCTGAATTCTATAAGGGGCTGGAAACGAAAGAGATGGTAAGGGAAATGAAAGAAAAAGTGACCCAACCCCCCCACGCGTAAAATTTGGCGCTGAGGATGGGGGACAAAAATTAAAAAAATTAACTATACAACCGAGCTACAAATACACCTGGGCACCCGACGCCGGACGGGAGAACCAATGGGCCCGTGAACGCTAAGGGCTTGGAGACTATTGCGACCAACTGCTTGGCAGGACATCATCCCGGACGACAGCACCAGAGGCCCTGAGACGAGCAGCCCTCACGTGCGTGGCGATATACTTTGGGGTTTTGTTTATGCAAATTTAGATTGCGATGCGCCTTAAGAGACAGAGGTTCGATTGGACGTTGTTATAATTATTTATGTTGTGACTCGGAGTAAAAGTATGAACCTGGAATCGACAGGGGACACAACTTAGTTTCTCTTCCACAAAAGAGATGCCTACAAAGGAAATTCTCTGCGGAACATTGATGTGTAAAAATTGTTTCTTTTCATGAGCAGGAAACTGTGTGTGCCTTGAGTGACATTTCCAAAAAAAGGCAATTTTGACCTTTTAATTTTGTTTTAAAATTTTCAATTGAAAATCCTTTGTCTCATCACTTGTGGTACAGATGTGTGACAGTCCTTAGCGATTGGGTTTACTGGTTATTACACTTCAGTATTGGGTTTTTTTCTAGCCCCATAGCGCTCGCAAAGTCGGGGAGCAGCTGGATGCGATTGGCTGTATGTTTTTGAGTTTGGTCTGTGTTTGCGTTGGCCGTACATGTCCAACTGGCACGTTTTGTGGTTCAAAGGGAACACACCTCAATATTAGCTCCCACAGTTGGCAACCAGACACAGGGTGGTTATTTCTCTTCCGAAGGTGACCCGGTTTTGTTTTTCACTTTCAGATTGTGTTCACGTTAGGGCTCTTCCGTTCTAAAGGCCTTTAGTACTTTATTATTGGTTTATTTTAGATATTGCTAGTACTACAAGATAATAGTAGGGCGGCGTGAGTGAGAGTAAGTACGAATATTTCAAACCCTAAAATGAAGCTAACCGTTCTGGATGAGGAGTTGCTAGCGATTTGGCTCCTTCAAGAAAATTACATACCCGACGCCAGACAGTGTCTCCTGCAGTTGGCGCCAGTCAGAAGGCTCCTGATCCTCCCTCAGATCAAGACACACCATCATAACCCCAGTCTGTCTGCTGCCTCCAGATAGTTAGGTTTGGTTTTTTTTGTTTTGGGGGGTTTTTTTTTTTTTTTTATTTTTGTTTTTTTTTTTTAAAAGGTGAGCATCTTCTGAGACGGAAAATGTGAAAGGAATTGGGCAAACAACATGTCGTCGCACGATCACCCATTTAGTTAGGGACTTAGGGGTTCCTTATTAACTTGTATGTCCATCATGCACCTGTGCCCCAACAACAACATTTGGCAGTAAAGAACTGGAACTGAAATTCTCTCATGTTGTCATTTGAACGAGAGATGTATGAGGGGTGTAGATCACAAGCACTTGAGACAGACAGAACAGTGACACCGCCCACCCCACTCTTAAGACTAGCAAGACAACGAGGCAGATGCCTTGAATTCAAGAAACTAAAACGAAGAGCAGAGACATTGTAAATTGTTATTCTCGGTTCTTTACAGAAAGACAGTTTTTGGTTTCCATATCAATGAAAAAGTAAATTCTACGTACTCCGAAGGGACTACCTACACAAATAAACGTGCATTCGGTTTTTCAATTTATGTTTTCAATGCATCGCACAAGTAAAACGGGAGAGGAGAACGAGTGGGAAGAGGGGCCGATGAGCGTGAGGAGCAATAGAGGAGGAAGTGAGAGAACCTGAGGGGGACAGAAAACACCAAGTTCAAACATTCAATATTATGAACAACAGTTCAGCCAAGTGTGTTTGATTGTTTGTAACTGTTCACTCTTATAATATGTCAAGATGGTCATACAAGTCCTTCGCAGACCGCAATGAATCGGAATAAATTCTCCTATGGTGGAGAGACCTGGTGGCTACGCCTAGCTGGAGTCAGTGGTGTGTAACTCTGGGGAATAATAATCACAGCGGCTAGCGAGAGACGGCCCTGATTCCAGTCCGAGAAATCACCGGAACAGCATCACCGGTAATCCAGTGGGTTCTCATACCACAGACACTCAAGGATGGCAAGTGACGAAACAGCAAACGGGAAGTTAGAAGAAATGAAACCTGCGGTCAGGGTTCAGTTGCTTTTCTTGCTCAACTCGTTGCGTGTATACAGCAATCATACCACGACATACCAGAAGCAATAAAGGGGATGATCCTACGTTGGTGGGGTTGTACCTAACTTTCAATTTAGGTCGATGATAGAATTAGAAGTTTATGAGGTTGGTGCAGTGTGTGGGTGCACCTCGACACTCAGCACAAGTTCGCGATTTAGACGTCGATGACTGTCCTCTTGGTTATGGAAGACAAGACTTACGAGGCAGGCCCCAGTTTTCCAATTTCACACAACAATCGTGTTTCCATTGACGGGTTAGACGGGGTAGCGTCTGTTGTTCCTTTCACCACCTAAAATAACTTGATATCAAACTTAGTTACAACTCAGGTGTGATCAGGCGGTGCTAAAACTTGAAAACAAGTCTCAAGAACAATTGTTCTTTGTTGGGGTTCGCCAGAAACCAACGACAAGCGAATTTAAAGAACAAAACGACGCGTTTCGTCTCGCGACCGCTCAGGTCTTTCTTCATCTGCAGAGATAAACAACGTTAAGGAACAATGAAAACGAAGATACGAGAATCACTTATCTTCTCAAGTTCGTCGGCGCAGGAGATGGGCATTGGATCATTGTTATAATGAGAAGATAGACGTGATTGGTGTCTCGTTCTTCGTTTTCCACTGTCCAGAACGTTGTTTATCTTGCCTGAAGAAAGACGACCTAAGAGGTCGAAACGCGTCGTGTTTTGTCTTCTAACTTGTTTGTTTCTTGTTTGGGCGGATTACACAAGTAGGGCGGACTATATTCTTCTTGAAATCTGAAATTAAACGCATCTTACAAACCTGAGACTAGTTCAACTGTAGAACTATTTTTCTCGAAGAGAAATACGAATGCATTCCATGCAGCAAGTCATAATTAAATTATGTCTAGTGCCCACGCAGCCTTTTGAAAGTTTGAAAGATATTGGTGGGGTTTTACATCTGGTGGTTGATTGTCAGGTTGGAGTCAAGGTGAACGAATTTCATTCATCAAAGTGGTAGTGAACATTTCAATAGATAACAACCTACACTTCAATACATTTACTTTAA
>JADBJO010016329.1:0-17500 GCA_016801955.1 Conus betulinus | reverse complement strand
GTTCATTTAACCAGGAACCCTGGAGGAATTGGCGAAGGCTGCTGTATGGCGAAGGCCCTCCAGTGGTCAATAGGGCTTTCCCTTCATCAATGTGTTGGCAGGCTAGGTCGTTGGGGCTGTACTGCATGGATAATATGAAGACTTGCCATAGTGCAATATAGTGGACATGTGATGTCCAAGCTGGAGTGCCCTGTCCTCAGTCTCACAAAGTTCACTTGGTCTGATCTGGGTATCTGGTAGTGTGCATCCCTCTTGTTGAAATCTCGTGCTGCTCAAGCCATCTTCCATTTTGGGATTTGGTTCTTTTTGATAATCCTTTGATTTTTTTCAAAAGAGATTCCTGTTCAAGTTGGGGCTCCTGTTCTCCTTTTGCCAAATGGTCAGCTTCCTTTTATTGCCATATATATTTGCAGTATGAAGGTGTTCACTGGATGACAGTATTTCTAATGACTGATGGATGGTGAACATTTGGGATCAGCAGTACTATAGGATGAGGATCATTGTCATGTAAGTGGATAATGTAGCATTGGTACAATAGTGCCAGTTGGGGGAATAAAGGAAGATATCAATGACTGGTGGGTGATGATCATTGTCATAAGTGAGATCAACAGTACTGTAGGATGATGTCATTGGGATTTGTGAAGTATTGTGGTGGCATTAGTATAATACCGGTTGAGGAAGAGGGTGGATGGGGGAGGGGGTTGATGACTGATGGGTAATGATCATGGGTCATTTGAGATCTACAGGATGATGATCATTATTACATAAATTGGATTATGTTGTGGCATTGGTGTATTAAATGCCAGTTGGGGAAAATGAAGGAGGGGTCAAACAATGGACTGATGGATGATAATCATTGTCATGGTGTGAGTGTGATCCACAGTAGTGTGGGATGATGGTCAGTTACAAAAAAGTGGAAATAGTGTAATGGTTCTTAGTATGTAAATGGGGTTGGAGGGGAATAGAGGAAATGATCTATGACTGATGGATGATTATCATTATCATAAGTGAGATCTACAGTACTACAGGATGATGACCATTGTCGTACGTGAGATAATGGGGTGGCATTGGTGTGATAATGCCGGTTGGGGTGGAAAAAGGAAAATGATTGATGATCGATAGATGATGATCATTGCCATAAGTGGGATAAAAACAATGCTATAGGATATTGATACATTGTCATGAGTGAAATAACATGATAGCATTGGTATGATAATGCCAGTTGAGCAGAAAAATTGAAAAATGATCAATAACTGATGAATAGTGACCGTTGTCATAGGTGAGGATCAACACTATCATATACACACATATAAGCACACACACACATGCACACACACACACACACACACACACACACACACACACACACACACACACACACATGCACACACACACACACACACACACACACACACACAACACACACACACACACACACACGCACGCACGCACAGACACACACATTGGGCACGCACACAGACACCTAATGGGTGCTGATCATAATGATAACTGATAATTTGTGGGATATAATATATATAAATATATATATATATATATATATATATATATATATGGTGTGTGTGTGTGTGTGTGTGTGTAGTCTGTGTGTGTGTGTGAGTGTGGTGTGTGTTGTGTGTGTGTGTGTGTGGGGGGGGGGGGGGGGGGGTGCGTGTGTGTGTGTGTTGTGTGTGTGTGTGTGTGTGTGTGTGTGTGTGTGTGTGTGTGTGTGTGTGTACGCGCGGCAGGCGCCTGCACGTGTGTGCGTATGTGCGTGTGCGTGTCTGGGTGTGTATGTGTTTTGTACATATAAGTGTGTGTGCGCGTGTGTCTGTGTGCATGTGTGTGTGTGTGTGTGTGGGTGTGTGTGTGTGTGTGTGTTGTGTGTGTGTGTGTGTGTGCGCTCGCGCATGCATGGGATTCATGTCTGTATGTGTGCGCTTCGTCGCTCACCCGTATGTGTGTGTGTGTGTGTGTGTGTGTGTGTGTGTGTGTGTGTGTGTGTGTGTACGTATGTTAGTGTGTGTATGTGTGTGTGTGTGTGTGTGTGTGTGTGTGTGTGTGTGTGGTGTGTGTGTGTACGCGCGGCAGGCGCGTGCACGTGTGTGCGTATGTGCGTGTGTGCGTGTCTGGGTGTGTATGTGTTTGTACATTATAGTGTGTGCGCGTGTGTCTGTGTGCATGTGTGTGTGTTGTGTTGTGTTGTGTGTGTGTGTGCGCGCGCGCCGCGCGCTCGAGCGCGCATGCATAGGATCATGTCTGTATGTGTGCGCTTTCGCTCGCCCGTATGTGTGTGTGTGTGTGTTGTGTGTGTGTGTGTGTGTGTTGTGTGCACCTGTACGTATGTTAGTGTGTGTATGTGTGTGTGGTGTGTGTGTGTGTGTGTGTGTGTGTGTGTGTGTGTGTGTGCGTGCGCTTGCGCGAGCGAGCGTACTCGCGTGTGGTATACGTGTGTTAGTGTGTGTGTTTTATGTGAGCGTGCGAGCGCCCGCGGCTCGTGCGCGCGCGCGCGCGCCGCGCGCGCGCGCGTGTGTGTGTGTGTGTGTGTGTGTGTGTGTGTGTGTGTGGGCGCGCTCGCAAGTGCACGGGCTCATGTGTGTGCGCGTGCACGCGCGCTCGCGCGCGTGCGCGCGTTCGCTCGGCTGTGTGTGTTTCTGTGTGCGCGCGCGGCGCGCGCGTGTGTATGTGTTTGTGTGTGTGTGTGCTGTGTGTGTGTGTGTGTGGTGTGTTCATATACGTGTTTTTATATACGGTGTCATCGATACGATGTAAGACTTTACATAAAAATAAACTAACCAACGAGCTGTCAGTGTAATTCTACAAAACGAAATGATGCAGAATGAACTGTTTGATTTCATTTCTAAAGGCCGGTCGTTGGTGCATAGATTGTCACAATGAAGCGAAAAACAAAGGCACTGTCTTACCTTCTTCTTCTTCTTCGTCGTCGTCGTCGTTGTTGTCTTCTTCTCTTCTTCTTCTTCTTCTTTCTTTGTCTTTTGTCTTCTGCTTGTTTTGTTCTTCTTTGTTGTCGTCGACGGCGGCGGTGGCGGCCGGCGACAGCAGCGGCGGCGACGATTTCTCTTATTCTTCTTCTTCTTTCTTCTTTCTTCTTCTTATTAGTCGTCGTCGTTGTCATCGTAGTCGTCGTCGTCGGGACGTCGTCGGCCGTCTTTATCTTCGGCATCGTCATCCTCTTCGTCGACTCCATCCTCTTCTCCTTCTTCTTCTTCGTCTTCTTCTTCTTTCTGTAAATGTGGTCACAACCCGCACCTTAAAATGCGGCGTGAAGATAATGATATAGATGAACACGAACGCTAGCCTCTCTAGCGTGGGAACCGTATGACTTACTTGACTTAGTCCTCTGGCGCTGCTTGAGAAGTGTAGGGCCTCTACAGCAACCCTTCCCCCTCCGTCTGTTCCTGGCACAGGCCTGATCTCCTCCCAGGTCAGGCTGGAGGCTCTCAGCTCGTTTAGCAGCAAGCTCCTCCTCCAGATCTGCGCCGTCGCTTCCTCTTGCCCAGCGGGTTCCACTCGAGCGCGCCTGCCTGGTGATGTCAGAAGGCTCCTTCTGCAGTGTGTGGCCGACCCATTGCCACTTTCTCTTCCTGACCTGGACTTCCAATTGGCTATTGGTTTGCCCTCGTCCACAGGTCGGTGTTTGGCACTCTGTCGAACCACCATCGCAAATGGAGGATCTGCCGGAGACATTTATTGATGAAGGTTTGGATCTTCGTGGAGGTGTTGGTCGTGACTCGCCAAGTCTCTGACCCCCAGAGTAGCACTGATTTTACGTTGGAATTGAAGATATCATCACTCTTGCTGCCCAGGTACACAAACTCACTGACATCTTCTATTGCCTTTCCGGGATGGTGATTGGGGCTTCTTTTTGTTGTAGTGCGCAGGAGCTTCGTCTTTTCTTGGCTAATTTTGAGTCCAACGCGTTGAGCTATGTGTCCAAGAACAGTGACTTTTATCTTGCATGTCCTGTAAACGGTGTAATAGTAGGGCCAGGTCATCGGCGAAATCAAGATCTTCTAGCTTCTTCAGAAGGGTCCGCTGGATGTCTGTGTTGGAACTTGCGTAGGCCGTCCTTGTCACCCAGTTCAGCACCACGAGGAAGAGGAGTGGGGACAGCAAGCAGCCCTGTCTGACGCTGGAGGAGATCTGGAAGTCTTCAGAGAGTCTTCCGTTGTGGATGACCTGGCAGGAGAATCCCCCATAGAGTCACCTGATGATGCTGACGATCTTTCCTGGCACGCCGTAGTGGAGAAAGATGTTCCAGATTGCTTGTCTGTCGACACCATCAAAGGCCTTTTCAAAGTCTATGAAACACACGTAGAGAGGTGAGGTGTCTGCCATTCCATGACTCTGAGGGTTGCGATCTGGTCTGTACAGGAATGCTCTATCCTGAAGCCGGCTTGCTCATCTCGGAGTTTCTTGTCGAATGTGTCTTTCATTTCGTTAAGGATGATTCTAGTGAGAACCTTGCTGGGGAGGGACAGCAGAGTGATGCCCCGCCACTTGCTGCACTGGGACAGGTCGCCGTCTTGCGGAGTTTCACCAGCAGGCCTTTCTTTCCATTCGGCTGTGATCTCCTCTGTTGTCCAGATCAGGTTGATCAGGTGGTGGAGTTGATCAACAATGTCGCCTCCTCCTTCCTTCAAAGCTTCTGCTGGATGTTGTCAATGCCAGCATGTTACGGATGCGTCGGTGCGCGTGTCTGTTTGTCTGACTCACTCTCAGAAATTTGGATGCGTGTACGGGTTCACTTTACACACACACAGACACACACACACACACACACACACACACACACACACACACACACACACACACACACACACACACACACACGCTAACCGAAACATAGACAGCCAAGCAACAAGTCTCAATTCAACGGTTTTTCTTCTTTATGCTGCCCGAGCCATCAACATACAAATTCACAAACCACAATAATACCATCAAGAGAGTAAAATTGTAACGTGCACCAAAGCTCTAGGCGTAAACACTACAGAGGCATAGATAAATAATACTATTTCTACTACTGGTCACGTCCGGCTCAGTACGACAGTTCCTCGGACGTCACAAATCACTTGAAAGGAGAGATGAAGAAAAGTCTTCTCCTGGGTCTTGCACTATCAGAAGGAGCAGCTCGCATAGTCCAACACCGAACCGGAGCGACGGCTCTGTCCAACACAGGAGCGACGGCTCCAACACACAAGAACTGTGGCTCTAACACAAATAGGAGCAGCGGCTCCATCACAGCAGATCATTGGTTCTAACACTACAGGTGAGCTGCGGCTTTGGCACAACAGATCGTTGGTTCTAACACCACAGAAGTGACGACCCTGGTACAGCAAGAGCGACGGCTCTGGTACAACTGGCACAGCAGGTCGCTGGTTCTAACACCACAGAAGCGGCGACTCTGGCCCAGCAGAAGTGTCGGCTCTGGCACAGCTGGCACAACGGGTCACTGTCGATCTCCAAATTGATCTCTCCACACCCCCAGCAGGGTGGAGACGGGGGTGGGGGTGGAGGGTGGGGTAGATCCTGGCTAATCCCCAGACTTGGTAGCAGTTTGCAGCCAGCTCCTGGTCACACCAGGGCTACGACTTTACTTGGGGGATCTGATAACTACTACCCTGATTATCTAGCCTACAACATGGCTATTATTCATCATAGTTATTATTCTATTCATAACTTAGTTACTTTATATTTCACCAGAACTTGGGAATAGTATCCAAGCGAAATCTGCAAAGTTTCAATACAATATTACAATAGAACATTCTATGATTTTCGAAATTACGTTTTTGCACACTGGCGAAAGGATTTCCACATACACCTTTTTACAAATGCACCAAGAATACATCATTGCACATAAGAAATGATTTCTGTTCGTCTCTTTTATCAAGACAAGAATGTTTTCATCATTTCACATAATCACTACATTTCAAAGACTGATTTCTGTTCATCCTTTTTATCAAGACAAAAATATTCATTATTAACAGAAACAGCCCTTAAATAGATATCAAAACGAAATCCGTACATTCTTGTTTATCAACAGATGGATGTTCATTATACATATCAAAGGATGATTTGAAAACATATCAAAACGATTTCCGTACATTCCTATTTATCAACAGATGAATAGTCATTATACACATCAAAGGATGGTTTAGATACATATCAAAACGATTTCCGTTTATTATCTTCCCACATAAAAAAATTCAGAGTACATCAAAAGGATTTCCGTTAGGCTTTCCACAACAGAATTCAGAATAGATCCTCCAATCATTAATATACGATAGTTTTCATCGCTCACTTCCGGAGCTTACTATCATTTGCATCATTATAATACATTAGCGAAAAGGATAAACAACACTTTTTCCATCATTATAATACTTCAGCGAAAAGGAAAAACAACACTTGTTTGCATCATTATAATACTTTTGCAAAAAGGATGTGCAAAACTTTTTTGTCATAAAGCAATGAACTAGCTAAGCCATCTCCTTTTCCGATCACTTATCAACGACATTTTTTTTTTCTTCTTTCTATTCAGAGAAAGATAAACACACTTTCTAAAAACCATTTCCTCCTATCACCCAGTCAAGTCAAAAGATATATCAAAGGACAACAAATACTATTTTTTTAAAAAGACTTTCACTAGGCGCTGAGAAAGTTACGGTCGTCTATAGGAGCAGAGAACGATTTCGGTTTGAGATTTCAATTTACTAATAATGGAATACCTGACTGCCACAGAAACTTGTCCACAGTCCCTCTTCGGCCACTGGAATGTTGCGCTGCCGGAATTGCTGTAGAGACTGCCCGACCGTTTCAGCTCACCTGGCTTATACAGAGCGCACGTCAGCGGCAGTCAAGTAAACTAACCAACCGGATTTCCGGTGAACATGTTCCGGCAAACGCTGTTGTACAAATTTGTGACCGGACAAAAAAACGGTCCGTCACACAGCAGCTTTCCCGTTCTTCAGACTGTTGAGCGCCTTGCATATCTCGGTCTTCGTGATTTCTCTGCTGTTGATGTCGAGGGGGTCGCCAGGCGCCAGCTGTGGTCTGTCTTCTGGTGTGGGTCGAATTTGCACCTCCAGGAAGTGTTCGTTCCATCTCGCTTGCTGATCTTCTATTGAGGTCAGGAGTTTCCCTTCCTTGTCCCACACTGGTCTGTTGGGGTTGCTGCGTCGTCCATGAGGAGTCTTGTGGTAGCATACAGGGTCTAAGGTCTCCCTTGCCGGCTGCTTCCTCTGCCTCGACTGCGATGGTGTTGATCAACGCTCACTTGTCTGCACGTAACTGTTTCTTGACTTCCTTTGCAATTGTGGTGTGTCTAGTTGCAGCTCTCTGTTTCTGCTGACGTGTTTGCCTGGTTCAACTCTCGTTTGGTTTGTTTTCTCTCTTCCACCTTCTGCCAGGTCTCATCACTGATCCACAGCTTTCTGTTCTTTGGTGGCAATCGCAGCACTTCTTCGCATGCTCCCACAACAGCGTCTTTTATGGTTGTCCATGTGTCCTCTACTGTATCTGCCTGATCCATCTGGACAACTTCAAACGATTGTGTAGTGATGTCTGAAATGCTTGCTTCATGTTCTGGGTTTTCAGCTTCCTGATATTGTATTTCACTCTTGGATTTGTTGCTTCTTCCTTGCGGACAGCCTCATCTTTATCTTGGCAACTACGAGGTGATGGTCTGATCTGATGTCCGCGCGCCACGTTTTGCTCTCACCTCCTGCAAGGAGCTCCGGAACCGTCGTCTCACAATGACGTGATCTACTTGATTCTCTGTCTGATGGTCAGGTGACACCCAAGTGGCCTTGTGGCAGCGCCGGTGTGGGCAGAGCGTGCCTCCGATCATCACAAGGCCGTTGACAGCACAGAAGTCAGCGGGCAACTCTCCATTCTCTTTCATGTCACCTAGTCCATGTTGTCCCATCTCCTGCTCTCCATCAGTGTTGTCTCTCCCGACCTTGGCGTTCATGTTCCCCATCAGGATGAGCATGTCCCGTTTCGGAATTTGTCGACAACTGACTGGAGCTAGGCGTATAAGTTGTCCTTGTCTTCCTCCCCTGCGGTGTTAGTGGGGGCGTAGCACATGACAAGGGACACCTTTTAGAAACGGGACTCAAACCACGCGGTGATGATGTGGTCTGACACTGGTTCCCATTCTATCAGACTCTTGGCGGCCTGCTTGGACAGCAGGAGGCCTATTCCGGCTTCGTGGCGGTCGTCTTTGTCCTCCTGGCCAGAATAAAGCATTGTCTCTCCTGTCTGTAGCTTAGTGTCTCCATGAGAGTTCCATCGGACTTCGTACAGGCCGAGTATTGTGAGATGGTACTGGTTCATCTCCCTCACCACTTGTGCACATCGTCCAGTCTCCCGTAGCGTCCTCACATTTCACGATCCAAGTAGGATGGGTCTCTTCACTGATAACAGCTTCAGGGCCTTGATCAAGGTTGTTCTTGGGCGAAGCTGGGTTGTTGGCTCTACAGCTTCCTGATGGGTTTGGCTACAGTGCGTCATAAGTCTCCTAGGTGGAGCCCCAGATCCCCTACAAACTGAGTTGGTGTTATTAGAAAAGTAGTTAGATTCAGAATCAAAAACTTACTTTGAGATTATTCCGACAGGGTCGCCCTGTCTTCTTCAGCTCACTGTTGCTGTTATGGCAGCGAGGCCTGGTGGGGCGACTGTTGTGTGGGGTGAACAGTTGTCAGGATCTGATTGTAGATTGGGGGGGGGGGGGGGGGGGGGGGGGGGGGGGGGGTCAAAACCTTGATCTCTGTTCAGGCTGGGGCGTCTGGTCTTGATTTCTAGAAAGTTTTTGATAATTTTACCATGGAGACTTCATGGCCCAAAGTTCCATGAATATAGGAGTAGCGGCGGAGGAGGTGAAGTACTGGAGAAATTGGGGGTGGAAAGATAGGTGGGTGGGGATGGATAATAACTGGTCAAGATCGCAATGTATTGATCAGAGATTTTATCATTATTGTCATCATCATCATCATCATTATTATTATCATTATTGTTATTGTTATCACCATCATCATTATCATGATCATAATTATTTTGATGATGATGATAATGATGATTGTTATTGTTGTTGTTGTTGCTCTCAAAATTAATATCAATAGTAGTAGTAGTAGTAGTAGTAGTAGTAGTAGTAGTAGTAGTAGTAGTAGTAGTAGTAGTTCTTGTTACTATTGTTGTTGTTACTATTATTATTGTTGTTGTTGTTATTAGTAGTAGTAGTAGTATGTTTTAGAAATCGCCCGCAAATATGATGCTTTATCAGTGTTTTCCCTCTTGCCGAGAATCTCATGAACCAAGCGCATATACTGGGGTGGTGTGTGTGTGTGTGTGTGTGTGTGTGTGTGTGTGTATGCGCGCGCGAGCAGGTGTGGATCAGGAGAAGGTGTGTTCTAATAGCTCCCCGCTGCCACCCTCCTTAATCATAATTCAACTTCTTTTTTTTTTTTTTTTACTCCCCAAAAGTACGCATTCCGAAAAAAAAAGTATCTGCATTAAACACGTCAAAAGAAGCGGCGTCATCAATGGGAAGGTTGTACACTACCTAAACCACTCCCCCCTCCCCCCCCCCCCCACCCCGCACACGCACACCCTTCACTACCTCTCATCTATCACTGCTCAACTGCTCATCGATAAGTGTACTTTTTGAGTGAGTCATTATGATGAATGATATTGTTGTGTCGTTCGGTTGACGATGACACAACATATTAACAATAGAAATGACACGACAACTGTGCAATCAGTGTTGTGCTATGAAAACCTTCATCTATCATATTATGTTTTAAAACATTGTCATTCTACCTTCACGTCTAGTTGTATTCTACAGATACTCATGGCTATTCTATCATCACTTGACCCCGCCACTCTCCTGCTGGGAGGGGTGGTGCTGTTGTGTCTGCTGTGGTGGCTGTCCACACGACGACCCCCGGGCCTCCCCCCAGGCCCTGGACCTGCCCTGCCCCTGCTGGGCCACCTGCACCTGATGCCCAAGGACCCACGGCCCCAGTTCTGGACGTGGAGACGTCAGTACGGGGACGTGTTCAGTCTGTACATGGGAGGAAAGCTGGTGGTGGTACTGCCAGCTATTCAGCCATCCGTGAAGCCCTCGTCACCTTCGCTGACGTCTTCTCCGATCGACACATGATTTTCTTTTAGGACAGATCACTAACTATAAAGGTGATAATTATATTTCCGTCATTTGATGCGTTGTGTATAACAAAAAAAGCAAACATGTTTCTGCTGTCTACAATGAATTCGTGTATTCCACCAATAACGAGGAAAACATCTTTGAGACAGACAGACAGACAGAGAGAGAGAGAGAGAGAGAGAGAGAGGAGGAGAGAGAGAGAGAGAGAGAGAGAGAGAGAGAGAGAGAGAAAGGCGGAAGGGAGAGAGAGAGAGGGATGGATGAGAAGTGAGAGGTAAGGGATGGGAATTGGGGAAAGAAAGAGGAGGCGCGTCATAAGCAATACTTTTTGAAGTCTGAACAATAATTTTCCCCTTTTTTTACAACAAAGGAATCGTCTCTACGTCTGGACGTGAATGGAAGGAACAGCGGAAAATCTCCCTGGAGTTTCTCCGTCAGATGGGCCTGGGCAAGAACGTGCTGGCTGAAAAAATCCAGGAGGAGATCACTCACTACATCCAAGTTATAAAGAGCCACCAGGGGGCGCCAGTTGATCTTGAAAAAACGACGAAGGTCAGCATCTCCAACAACATCTGTTCCATCGTCTTTGGAAAACGGTTTGATTACCAAGACCACGACTTCCTACAGTATTTAGAACTCTTTGATCGCAACTTCAAGCTGCTATCAGGTTTGTGACATTGCGGGTTTTTATTTTACGTGACTGCTTATTTCAAGCGAGAGCATGTATATGTAGTCATTCTTACCATGTATGTTGCACAGAGAGTTTTATAGGTTTAACATTCCTTTCGATTCTTCTCAGTGTGGTCTGCAGCCTGTGTCCAATGCTTGACCCTGAACACTTTGCTTTCTCCTGCCGTTCCCGACAGTGCTCTTTTCAGCTGACGTCAGTTGCACCCTCTGAAGAGGACAGTGAGTGGTGAAAGGTAGAAGAAGTGTTGCAATGGATGTGTCTTTTGTGCCATCTTAGTGGCATTATTTCCATGCCGCTCACTCTGGCCCCTCCAGAAACAGTCACGTCCAACTTCATCCGTCGCTGCCTGAAATCCACAGGTGCTGAAGGAGCTGTGAATATCGGGTGGATGCAGTCCACGTGAGGAGACCGCGCATATTGCTGATTTACAGTGGTAGTGTTCAGTCGCGCCGGTTTTGATATCCATGACAATAGAGACATAACACAATTTACTACGCCATCTACTGATGATAGATTTTGCTCTGTCTTGGATCGAGTTTGAGTGAGTCTTGACCATTAGACGTCACTTGTCTGGGACATTCATGTCAATGAATAGAATGAAACGCCTGCATAATAAAGCCTCCCTTAGGAGAACTATATCCCCCCATCCACCCCCACCCAGCGATTATTTTTTTTTTTATTTCAGTGGAATGTTATGAATATGATCCAATAGGTATGAAAGTGTCTTGCGTGACGGGGAAGTGTGTAGTGTTTTCTGTATTTGTAAATTTACGAAATGCAAGAAAAAGTCACTTCATAAGTTTGTCCCATTTTTCAGGAATGTGCTAAAGATAGATTCACTTGTCTAAAAAAGCGAAATCATCAATAGTACCGTTGAACACTGGCTGTAATTCTTGTAACCTCAGACGCATACATTTTATAACAGTGAACAAAATGGACATGTTTGAAAATGAATTTAAGTGAGGGAAGAACAAGTCTGCCAACATGTTTTTTCTGATAAAGTCAAGCGATGAAAGAACAGAAATCAGCGTTGCATATGGTGGATAACCATTCACGGTAGTGATGATGAACACAAGAGCTTTGTAAAGGGCGAAGATACAGACGTAAAGATAATTTGCCGATGGATTTTGTACAAAAAATCAAAAAAGGTACGCATATACATATTTTTTGTATCTCTTTTTGAATCAGACCTGGACGTCCTAGAAGCTACGGAGCTGTCTGTCTCAGACTAAATGGCTCAGTTCCACGGGAAATATCAGCGTGCTAGGACTTTTCAAGGCTCGCGCGACGCCTTGTAGCCAGTCAGAAGGGAAGTAACAGAACAGCAGGGGGGAATCCAAAGGTCATGGAGATTGCAAATGGGAGAGATAAACAAAGTGCGACCAAAGAATTTCAGGATTGGATGCGCCAATTTTGTTGATAAAAGAAGACAATGCTAAGCGGGATTTCCATGAGAAAATTAAAGTTTCAGAAGCAAGGCAAATAAACGATTGTGTACGTTCACAAAAGAATCAGTACTAAGGCACAGTTAACATCGTGAAAGGAGTGGATATTGATTCCACTGACGTTCCCGTGCACAATAAACCAATTTACCGTCCTATATTTTCATTAGAAACAATTAAGCCATTAACAGAGAAGTGGGACTGTTGAAAGTAAACAGGGCAGTAGAGAAATGTGAACACAGCAATAGAATGGGTTCCCCCTGCCATTGTCAGACCAAACAAAGACGATGTGCTCAACATGATGCTCAGCCTAATACAAATTATCCAGCATGTAGATAATCAGCATTGAAAGTGTGCGGGATGCTGCAAGCCTAGTAACTCCATAACATTGGTTTCCATCTGGTATTCTGAAAGAAGGTAACTTTAAACATAAATCTATAGTGATGAGGATTCTCAGAATATCTTGAAGTTCTAATAGCAAAAGAAATTCTTTAAATTTACTGATTATTCAAACGGTCCAACGTACTAACCAAGGTTATTCACAAACGTTAAAAAAACTCGTTCTGCTTTCATCATTTTAAAAACATTTTCACAGACAGTGTAGTATGTGCTGGTACATGTTCATAATGTATAAATGCATTACTACAGTTGTTTCAGTGTAGCTGAAATGAATTAGAAATGTAGTTCGTCATAAGTTCTTAACAAGTGACATAAACAAGATTTAGTGTTAACACTTTTACAATGAAAGCGACCAAAGAAAGTAAACTGAATCTGGTTCCAGATTTAACTGTAAATGTCATTGGCATGTTTATGCCAGGTCCCATCAAAAGAGATTTGAATTTTCACCCTACTTATTAGTTTGGTGCGACACAGAAGCAAATCAAACGGCAGAACGTAAATGTTCTCTGTAAAAATATTAAGTGGTTAATGTGCATTTCGTAATCTGAAGACAGAGGTTGATGCGACCCTGTTTCCTTCTATTTCTAGAAATAAATGTTTCAGTGACATATCCTGAGAAAAAGACACACCCGAAGGTGCGGGTAGGACCCAGAGAAGTACTGTCCTTAACCGCCGAACAAACCAGCTGGAGAGTAATCCTGCACCGCCTTGGAAGCCCGTGCTGTGTTCATATAGGGTGCAGGCACGCACACGTGAAGGGTATGACATACTGACATATCCCACTTTATCCATGAGAAAACTTTGACGCTGTAAATATCCTATGTTTGTGTCTGCAGTTGATAACCATATATAATGCTATGTAAACCACAATTGGCAACCCCAGATGCTAGGAAGGAAATGGTTAACAACTGCAGACACAAGTAGAAATTCCTATCAGTGAGCAGAAATCAAAAACACACGAAAAACACAGGCAGCACGTGATGACAGACAACACAAGTAGCTATTAAACACTGCAGCACAGACCCCCCACATCCTGACGATTGCGGGCGCATGAAAAACACGTTGTAGATTTTAAGCCTTATTTTTAAAGCTTTTTAACCTTATATATATATATATATATATATATATATATATATATATATATATATATATATATATATATATATATATATATATATATAGGCAGGCAGGCAGGCAGGTAGGTAGGTAGGTAGGTAGGTAGGTATACATACACAAATAAACTAATGTTTCAGATTCATTGAGAGTCGGTTTTCGAGGGATTGTTTTTGGCTCTGACACTTTTCTGTCATGGATTAATGCAGAACCCTCTAAGTAAATGTAACTCCAAAATGAAATATGTATACTTACAATTTCTACATTTGAGCACAATTACGTGGGTCAGGAGAAAGAGGTGTGATATGTCAACTGACGCTGTGTTTGGTTTCATGACTTCAAATCTTCAAACTGTTTTCGCAGGAACTGCCATTCTGAATTTCATTCCTGCATTGGGCTACATACCTGGTGACCTGTTCGGAGGCCGAGAGGCCAAGGCCAATAGTGACCGTCTTTACCGTTTCGTGGATAAATTCGTGGGCTGAGCATTACACACAGGAGAGAGGGGAGCAGCAGGAAAACACCGACTTCATCGATAGTTACCTTCATCAGATTGAACGGCTTAAAAGACTTGGGGATGTGAACACTTCCATCAACGGTTTGTGGTCAGATCTCTGTCTCTGTCTGTCTGTCTGTCTGTCTGTCTGTCTCTCTCTCTCTCTCTCTCTCTCTCTCTCTCTCTCTCTCTCTCTCTTATTAGTATAGATATGAACAGACCTATAAAATGTGCATTCACTAAATTTACATTAAGTTTTTTTCTGACATAACAGTGCAAAGTCAAATGTATATGAAAGATAACAGGACTTTGGTGTGCCCTGTGTATGATCCAGTGTACAAAATGGACATCTCTTTGTTTTGTGTTGCCATTGCTTCAAGATTTAAGAGCAAAGTATATTCCTGCCTAGTTGTAAAGCAGGCCATCATCATTTAGTTCAGTCTTATTCATGTCTTCAAGAAATGAAGGTGTCATAAATAATTTTTCTCTACATCTGTATAAGAGTTTAAACTGTGGATCAGTATAATGTGATGCTGTTGTGATTCAGAGAATCATCAGGCATACTACTATATTGATTTTGTATACGAAAGTGGGTGAAAAGTTTCAACAGGTCTGGAACAGATAGAAAAAAGAGCTAATCAGTTTGTAAGAAATGCAAAGACAAATTAAGCAACGGGAAAAAAAATAGCAATGGTGAATGACAGTACTAAAAATCAATCAATGCAAGTGCATTTTCTGACATTTTTCAAACTTCTCACTTTTCTGTCATGATAGGTTTTTTTTAACCCAGTGATAAATGAATGGAAAAAAGCATCTTAGCATAACGTTTAATTCTCACTGTGATGAAGAGAGGCTGATCTCAAGACATTGTGGGACTTTTCATAAC
This sequence comes from Conus betulinus, assembly GCA_016801955.1. Taxonomy (NCBI): domain Eukaryota; kingdom Metazoa; phylum Mollusca; class Gastropoda; order Neogastropoda; family Conidae; genus Conus; species Conus betulinus. Next base: position 2,293 of record JADBJO010016329.1, on the reverse strand, counting down.
GACAATGACGACAGAGACACGACTGACAGAAGACCAGCATTCCAGCCAGAAGGAGTGAGTATCCTGAGTGGCAAGCAAAAGAGGACGCTAATGGCCGGCCTCATGTTGTCTTTATATGGCTTCAGACATCATGATATATGTCATGTTAGGGAGACGAGGTGATGTAGTGGTGAAAAGGGGGATAGTAGACAGTAGCGTGCTTTACAATAATCACTTACAGATCCACCTGCACCTCAACCCCCCCCCCCCCCCCCCCCTCCTCAAAAGTTACACCCATCTTTCGATTCGTCTTCCTCTATGGGTCATCATCGTTGAATGCGTTTCCACCGAAGCGTAGCCATAATAGTAGTATCGAGGTATCCGCTCAGTTGCCGTGCGCTCCCTTCAGCTCTCTCTATGTGAAGCAGGCGTTTTCGGTTCCAAATACAGTATGCACCCATCATGCCCTGCTATTTACAGTTGAGTTTGTTCACTTTCATGTTTGTGTCATCCTCAGTACTTTTGTACAGCTTTCATATTTGTGTTCATGTCAATGTTTAGCTCACATGCTAAAACCACAGGCTGCCATTAAAAAACATGCATGAAGATTTTGATTTAGGAAACTTTCTTAAGTGTTTGATTATGGTTACTGTGCAGCGAGGCTCACATTACTCACATCAGTCATTTATCCAAATGATTACCCCGAGAAAGGCCTGATCTATTCTGAAAAAAACAACACATAGTGAGGAGTTCTTAGTTCGTGGTAAATCAGAAAACGTTGACAAGGAAACTGAGAATAAAGATGGAAAAAGAATGATGCTCATGACTGGAAATATTGTACATGCTTTCAGAGGAAGGTCTTCAAAAATCTGCCACTGACTTATTCGCTGCGGGAACGGAGACAACCTCCACAGCCATACAATGGGCACTGCTGTTCTTTCTCCACCATCCCCACGTCCAGAACAAATGCTTCAAGGAAATCTCTGACGTCATTGGACCTCATCGCCCGCCCACTATGAGTGACAAGCCGAAGATGCCATACCTAGATGCCACGATCCAGGAAGTTCTGCGGAAATCAGACATCGTTCCTCTGCCCCTGTTTTACTCCACTGCACGTGACTGTACGTTCCGTGGATACGTCATCCCCAAAGGCGCCATGATCATGCCAGCTCTGACCAGTGTCTTGATGGATCCTGACATCTGGGGAGATCCTGACAACTTCCGTCCTGAGAGATTCATCGGCCCTGACGGACAAGTGACACGAATAGACGAGCTCATTCCCTTCGGTATTGGTAAGTATTTAAGTAACAGTCATTTTTTTTCAATTCGTGATCTGTTTTCAAGTAACTTTTCTGTTATTTCTTGTGTCTGAAGTCTTGAAGCCATTTTTAAACGACTTGAACTTCCTTTGCGAATTTTCATACGTTTGTGTGAAAAAGACAAAAAGTACGATATGATACGTGTCTTATTAAGATGATATGTTCGGGAGGGGGGGGGGGGACATTTTCAGGCTCGTATTCATTTCTAAGACAATTATTCCCTTTTTAGAAGCTTACAAAAAGCTTTTGTGGCTGGAGAATGGGCGAAGGCAATTGTAAAGAAACTAAACAAACTGTTTGAAGACTCTTCACCGACCAAGTGTTACTTTGCGACTCATAAAGAGTGACGTTCTGTAAATGTCACTCAGAAAACCAGCTGTGCTGCAAAGATGATTAATATTCATATTAACTTGATAGATTAATGGCTTGGTAGTATAAATGTACTCCTTCCACCCCAACGCTCCTTTAGCGAATATAATAAATAATAGCAGCAACAGTTGCAACGGTTGACTATCTGAAGGACTAGTATTCGGGATACAACTGCTAAACAGGGATGCGTCATAAAAACAAGTATGTCTGGTATTGACTGAGTGTCTGATAAAGTCGTTAAAAATGAGATTTTGTTTTATTTTATTTAATTAAACATGAATCTTTGTAGCAGCGCACTGACAGGTTATGATGTGATGGCAGTGACTATTCTGCTCAGCGTAGGTTTTGATATACCACGTGAGGATTTATTTGTTGTACAGGACGACGCGTGTGCCTGGGGGAGTCTCTGGCAAGGATGGAACTGTTCCTGTACCTGGCCACTCTCATCCAACACTTCCGCATCTTGCCACCAGAAAAAGAACAGCTGCCACCTTTGAAAGGAATGTTTGGTATTATTACCGTCACTCCGCAGCCATACAAAATCTGTGCAGTTCCAAGAACGTGAATCTTGCATGAACTGCGGTCTAATGAAAATGTGAAATCTTCACCAGTTTGTTCCATGGACT
>JADBJO010016328.1:0-40795 GCA_016801955.1 Conus betulinus | reverse complement strand
TCCACATTTGCTGTGCCACACAGGACGCAAACCATCAGAGCACACACTGCCAATACAGTGTGGTGGTGTTGTTACAGTGGTGTCTGTTCTAATACAGTGTGGTGGTGTTTAGTGGGTCTGTTCTAATACAGTGTGATGGTGTTCAGTGGTGTCTTTCTGATACAGTGTGGTGGTGTTCAGTGGTGTCTGTGTTCTAATAGTGTGGTGGTGTTCAGTGGTGTCTGTTCTAATAGTGTGGTGGTGTTTCAGTGGTGTCTGTTCTAATAGTGTGGTGGTGTTCAGTGGTGTCTGTTCTAATAGTGTGGTGGTGTTCAGTGGTGTCTGTTCTAATATAGTGTGATGGTGTTCAGTGGTGCCTGTACTAATACAGTGTGATGGTGGTCAGTGGTGTCTGTTCTAATACAGTGTGGGGGTGTTCAGTGGTGCCTGTACTAATACAGTGTGGTGGTGTCTGTTCTAATACAGTGTGGTGGTGTTCAGTGGTGTCTGTTCTAATACAGTGTGGTGTGTTCAGTGGTGTCTGTTCTAATAAAGTGTGATGGTGTCTGTTCTAATACAGTGTGGTGGTGTTCAGTGGTGTCTGTTCTAATACAGTGTGGTGGTGTTCAGTGTTTGTCTGTTCTAATTCAGTGTGGTGGTGTTCAGTGTTTGTCTGTTCTAATTCAGTGTGGTGGGTGTTCAGTGGTGTCTGTTCTAATAATATAATAATGATAATAATAATAATAATATGAATACTTATATAGCGCCTATCCTCGGCTAGTGACCATGCTGTAAGTGCTTTAAAATCCACACTCGTTTACACAACGGGCTGCCTGCCTGGGTAGTGCCGACTGAAGAGCTGCCAATACTGTGTGGTGGTGTTCAATGGTGTCTGTTCTGATACAGTGTGGTGGTGTTCAGTGGTGTTTGTTCTAATACAGTGTGATGGTGTTCAGTGGTGTCTGTTCTAATATAGTGTGATGGTGTCTGTTCTAATACAGCTTGTGCAGGACACTACATACTAAGCCTTCTCATGATGACAGGAACCGTTTAGTCACAGACCCTGCATGAGTGAGCATTCCACTCAGAAGGGTATACCATGTCCGTCCAAGCCCACTAGCTCATGCAGACATTTTTGATTGTGAAAAGAAAAAAAAAAAAGAGAAAGTATTTTTCTTTAGGTGAATTAGTCACAAGTTAATCAACAAATATCTTTATTTACAAACAAGAGAAAATTATGTAAACTATTTATTTGTTTGAAATTTTGATTAATCTGAAATCTTCTTGTCGAGCTCGTGTGGCCCAAATGGCTTTAGACACAAAAAGTTTGTGGAATGCAGCTTGCTTAAAAGAAAGAGTCTGAAAAAAAAAATTATTTGAAAAATTCCAGAAGATAGATTATTCCACACCTGTAATCCGGCAAAAAAAAACCCTTCCTTTTTACTGTGTGCCACAGCTAGATGAGTGGTGTCACAAGACAAATCAAGGAGTCTGTTGGAAGCTGAGACATGAAGCAGATCAAACAGTGTATGCTGGGGAAGAGCCGGACAGAAAAGCATGACAGAGTGGACAGCTTGTATTCAGTTCTGGAACAGACTGGTATATCTCACCATCTTAACCCTTTCACACCGCCAGACATTCTGTTTTGCATAAATCCCCATCGCCAGCCATTTTCCAAAAAAAGCTCTTATCTTATACCAACACATGTGAAACGCAGATATCTCTGGAACTAAACAACCAATTCTCATGCTATTTTTTTGTGAAATGGAGGAGATACACTGTACTTCTATTATATCATAACATGTTAGTAATGGTAAGTAAACAACAATTTTCAAATTTGTAGTAATTTCAAGTGCAAAAAAAAATGCAAAATAAAAAAAAAGAATGTTATGTTTCTTCTAAACATAAAAAATGAAGAAAGAATGTCAGCAAAACTATCAACAAGGGAGGAGGAAATACTCCACTCACAATTGAAGACCAGAAAGTATGGTATTTCCAACAGAAAAGTGGAAGGAACAGCCACAAATACAACTACTCCAATAGCAGGGAACACACACCACACACACACACACACACACACACACACACACACAACACACATCCCTTTCACTCTCACAGTGATATTGTTTTATGAACACAAAGTCGTTCATGTGCCTGTTGGCCTCTGAACCTTTGAGAGCCCTTCAGCTAATCATAAAAACCCAGACAACACGTCTCTGTGGCTCGCCTCTCACATGCCAGTTGGCCACGCCCCCTTCAACCTCGACCAGCAAGTGTCGGCCCACAGCATGTGTGTGAAGTTCACTGCCTAAAGTCTTAGCTCGCCCCCTCACACAACTATCAGTCAGTCAGTGAACAGTCAGTCAGTGCTGGCTGGCTCAACGTAAAACACTGGGGCACAGCGGTAGTAAGTGGGCGTCTAGTCTTATCTCTCATCAGCACGCCTCCTCTCCCAGCCATTTGGCCATGGTCCATGTTGCAATAGTTCGGTCAAGCCCTCACTAATGTTGTTTCCTTGTGATTATCTGGGTCTTCTTCATCTGTACTACGAACAGCTGACCGTCTGTTCAATATTCCCAGTACTTACCAGCCGCCGTGGCGAAGTGGTTAGCGTCGCGGACTCCCGGCTGGGAGGTCATGTGTTCGAATCCCATCAGAGTCATGTGGTTTTTTGCCCCGACCAGCTCCTGCCCAGAGTTGAGTTTGCTGTGGACTCAGTTGGGAAGACTGGGACCACACAGTCGAGTTTCATCCACTTAATGGATGCGTTTCTGAGAGTGTTGCTCAAAATTTCCTGACCAACACTGCAGGTGCCTGTATCTCTCGGGCCTGTTTGATGCCGGGATATATTATGAAAGGAAGCGTAGAGTACAGCCCTGTCATGTAGTCTCAGACCGAAATGGAAATCCGCAGCATCATCTCAATCATCCTCATTCTCATCGATCAGCATTTAAAAAAAATGTCTCAAATTCTGTGGCCCTTCATGCCCTGCTCTCATGGTGACCTCAATTTCGATGTCCTCTCTCCACGTCTGTGGCCTTGGTTTGGCTCCGTCGGGGTCACCGGTATCGGTGAGTCTTTGGGGGCTGTGTCGTTGGACGGACGCGGGTGGCGCCCTCCGGAGGGAGAGCTCACTCGTGCCGGCTCCGCGACTAAGCAATTATTGTCGTCAGTTGGGGGGGCTTAGTAGGTGGTGTCCTGTGTATGTTAGATCAGAACAGGCGCCACTGAACACCACCGAAGTGACTCGGCGGCAGTGCAGTGTCTCCTCCGGTGGGTTGCCTCTTGACGACTTGACATTGACTGCTCCCTGTGGGTTGCCGGTGCCGGGGCTGCGGTGGGGCCGACCGGGCTGTGGCTGTTGACGGGATGTCGGAATGAGCGGCGTGGGTGCACTGCCTCTGAGGTGGCGCAGAGGTTGGTACAGAAAAAAAAAAAAAAATAAATAAAATAAAAATATTCCCAGTACTTGATCTGTGGTAAATGTACGGCAAGGTCGAGTACGTAAAGTGCTTGGTGGTGACGTCATAGTGAATGGAAAAAAAAACAATCAAAGTGCTTGGTGATGACGTCATAGTGAATGGAAAAAAACAATCGGAATAAAGTCGATAAAACACTGAACTGAATAGTGTTCTGACAAAGCAAATGGCTGTGAGCATGGGCCAGACCATCCCCCAACTATGACGTTTATTGCTGGCTTTTTATCTCATGAACTTGAATCGTGAGAGTATCGGGAGTTAGGTCACCCTACTTTGTCGCCAAATGGCGACGTTGGTGCTCAGCCCTGTTGTCGCCAAAAGGCGACTTTGGCGGTGTGTAAGGGTTAAAGGTGCAACTTCTCTATCGTTTTGTGTGAGGTGATGATACTGACTGGCCTCCATGTGTGTAAAGCATGCACTGCTCTGTGTGTCCAGGAAAAAAAGGATGCAAAAAGAAGCTGAAGAGTTACCTCCAGTTTTCTGATGTGCTGGACATGAGTCCGTTCCTTGGAGAGCCAGGTAAGATAGATGTGTGAGGTGGGGTCTGTGTTGTGTGTGGGTTACAGACCAGGTAAGATAGATGTGTGAGGTGGGGTCTGTGTTGTGTGTGGATTACAGACCAGGTAAGATAGATGTGTTTGGTGGGTCTGTGTTGATGTGTGTGGGATTACAGATCAGGTAAGATAGATGTGTTTAGATGGCGTCTGTGTCGTGTATCAAGATTACAGGCCACGTAAGAAGGATGTTTTGGTGGAGTTGGTGTGTGTTTGGGTTACAGACAAGGTAAGAAGGATACATTTGTTGGGGTCTGTGATGGTGTGTCTAGATAACAAACCAGGTAAGATTGATGGGTTTGGTGGGGGGTGGTTGGTGTGTCCAGATTACAGTGATCACAAAGGTCAGTTTTTAAACATTACAGATATACACAGCCATCTATATCGACTACTAGATTTTTAGTCAACCTTTCTTGTTATTAAGATGTGAAGTTTTGTTGATAGGATCTTTTGAACAAAAACTAACTGACTTTGAAAAGGTCAGTGTAACTTTTGTTTTGTGCTCTGAAAAATGGATTGAAAAATGCAGGAACATTAAATTCAAAAAAAAAAAGAAAAAAGTTTAGGATCAAAGTAATGTAGGATAAAAGTTAATTTTTTGGTCGAGTATAGATATATTGACATTCTTCACATGTGGTATGCCCAGTAGTCAGCCAAAGTAAGCGTACCTGTTCAAAGTGATCTTGTCCGTTGTTTTCCACACATTGTGTCGTGACAGCAATGACAACAGTGTATGACCTGATGGCGGTGCTGATTCACCGGGGGCCCAGTGCACACAGCGGTCACTACATCGCCCACATCCAGGACACCGTGTCCAAGCTGTGGTTCCGCTTCAAACGATGAGGACATCACGGCCATGAAAGGGAGGAAACTGCAGCTGGGCAAGGAGGAAGATCATCTCTCCTAGTGGTAGAACTGTCCGTCATGCATCTGAGATCAATTGTTGAGGGAATAGAGAGAGGGGGGGGGGGGGGGGGTGCAAGGGATGTAGTGGAAATATCCATTTTCTTTTAGAGAAATGTGGAGAAGAATTTAAGCTAGTTTTCGGGGGGGGGGGGGGGGGGGGGGGGGGGGGGGGGTGCAAGGGATGTCGAGTAAATATCCTTTTTTTTTTTTAGAGAAATGTGGAGAGGAATTTCAGCTAGTTTGCAGTGGAGGGGGGGGCTGGGGGAGCAAGATGTTCAGCCATTTTTCTGCTCATATGTCATGGACTGGCTATGTCTTTCCAAGAAAAGAAAACTGTACGATACCTTGCATGTTAAAAACTGTAACTCAGGTTGGGATGTTAGAGGAAGGCAGAGTTGTCAACAGCGAAGATGGGTGTGGACTGAAGAGAACAAAAGTGGGCAGTTTTGATCGACAGGTTTGGATTTTATTGGGACTGTGAACAAACCAGGTATGGCATGTTGCTCACGATGTTGAAAAGAACTGAACTCCACCAGTCATCATTTAGCAGCACTGTTTTGAACATGTGCTCTCCAAGAAGCATGTAGAAGCTGCAAGAGCAGCAGACTGCAATCAGAGTAGACTTCCTGGTGCGCAAACAGTTGAATATTTGTTGTTCTAGTGAATGTTTTATAGTTGTCATTTTTTTTTTTTACCAAATACTCTTGAATTTTATTTTACAGTAGGATGCCTCTGATAATGTGATGTATAGTATGTACTCTGTAGGTCATCCAAGCTGAAAACAATAAGAAACAAGATACACAATGATTGGTGTCCATAATAAAGGACAATGTTTTTTCATTATGAACTTGAATTCATGATTGTTGATACAAAAAACCCTTGTGTGTTTTTTTTTTTAATATGTATGTCAGTGTGTGTGCAGCAAGTTTTGTTTTTCCTTTTTCTCTTGGTTTCTTGCATGCTGCATGATATCTGCCTGTCATGGGAGACCACAAAAGGGTTTTTAGAACTGATCAAATTCAGTCTTGGTCAAAGGGCTGGCCACCTTCCATGGACCCCTTATTGGGGCATTGCCCTAGGGCCCAACAGGGCCTATGTGGTCCTTGACCTGGTTTGGGACAACCCCTTTGGCGCAAATGTCATGCCAGTCAAAGGAAAAGGAGCCTGACGGAGCACTCTGTGCAGCGAGCAGGTGCACTCTGTGCAGAGCAGGAGCACTCTGTGCAGAGCAGGTGCACTCTCTGCAGAGCAGGTGGAATCCCTTGATTTTTCCTGGTCTAATGGGGGCCTGAAGACTTAAGCAGCTTCTTGCCTAGCAGGCTTAAAGCACCTGTTTACATGGTATGTTTGGGAACAACCGGCCACTACTTATATGATTATTTGGGGAAAAAAAAAAGAAAGCATTTTCATGGCAATGTCATCTCTGTGTCTCCTCAGATCTTCCAGAGCTGGATGGAGCTGCAGCACCCAAGGCACCACGCACTGGCAAGGGACAGCACTCTTCTCGCGACGCCTACATGCTGGTGTACACGCGCCGTGAAGCAGGACATGGTGAGTGTAACACTGTTCTCATGACAACCTGCATGCACAGCAAGAAGCAGGCTGTGAATGCAAAACACTTCTGTCGCAGAGTTTTTTAATGAAGCCAGAATAGAGGGGGGGGGGGGGGGGGGGGGTGAGGTCGCACTCTGAAAGCAGAGGAATATGAAAGGGAGTGAACATACGGAAAGATAATCACAAGGCGTGGTGATCTGACAGTAAAGGGGCTTAGTGACATGGACTGGTTTCAGTCCGGTGGTCAAAGAGGAACCCTGATGCCCTTGTTGGGGCTTTACCATGCTTCACAACAGGATTTTACAGTGCTAGGAAGGGAGAAATGCCACTGCCCAGGTTGGTGTTTACCGCAGTTTACAGGACTTTACAGTGCTAGGAAGGGAGAAACGCCACTGCCCAGGTTGGTGTTTACTGCAGTTTACAGGACTTTTACAGTGCTAGGAAGGGAGAAACGCCACTGCCCAGGTTGGTTTTTAATGCAGGTGTACAGGACTTTACAGTGCTAGGAAGGAGAGAAGAAACGTTACTGCCCAGGTTGGTTTTTACTGCAGTTTACAGGATTTTACAGTGCTAGGAAGGGAGAAGAGAAACGCCACTGCCCCAGGTTGGTTTTTTTACTGCAGTTTACAGGATTTTACAGTGCTAGGAAGGGAGAAGAAACGCCACTGTCCAGGTTGGGTTTTTACTGCAGTTTACTATTACAGGATTTTACAGTGCTAGGAAGGGAGAAACGTTACTGCCCAGTTGGTTTTTACTGCAGTTTACAGGACTTTTACAGTGCTAGGAAGGGAGAGAAACGTTACTGCCCAGTTGGTTTTTACCGCAGTTTACAGGACTTTACAGTGCTAGGAAGGGAGAAAACTGGGTTGGAAACCCACTGCCCAGGTTGGTGTTTACTGCAGTTTACAGGACTTTACAGTGCTAGGAAGGGAGAAACGCCACTGCCCAGGTTGGTGTTTACTGCAGTTTACAGGACTTTACAGTGCTAGGAAGGGAGAAACACCACTGGCCCAGGTTGTGTTTACTGCAGTTTACAAGACTTTACAGTGCTAGGAAGGGAGAAACGCCACTGCCTAGGTTTGTGTTTACTGCAGTTGACAGGACTTTACAGTGCTAGGAAGGGAGAAAACGTTACTGCCCAGTTGGTTTTTACTGCAGTTTACAGGACTTTACAGTGCTAGGAAGGGAGAAACATTACTGCCCAGTTTGGTTTTTTTACTGCAGTTTACAGGACTTTACAGTGCTAGGAAGGGAGAAACGTTACTGCCCAGTTGGTTTTTACTGCAGTTACAGGATTTTTACAGTGCTAGGAAGGGAGGAACGCCACTGCCCAGTTGGTTTTTACTGCAGTTTACAGGACTTTACAGTGCTAGGACGGGAGGAACGTTACTGCCCAGTTGGTTTTTACTGCAGTTTACAGGACTTTACAGTGCTAGGAAGGGAGGGGAATGCCACTGCCCAGGTGGTTTTTTTTACTGCAGTTTACAGGTACTTACAGTGCTAGGAAGGGAGGGAATGCCACTGCCCATGTTGAGGCTTTACTGTGGTTTACACCATGGCTTTACAGTGTGGTTGAGGAATCACGGAAGAAACACCACACTACATGCTGGGGCTTTCCAGCAAGACTTTACATGTCAAGAGGGGTGAATCACCGTTGCCCATTTTAGAGCTTGACTTTGACTAGAAGTGATAATTCTGTTAATCAGGATGGGGTCCATTTGTTCTTTCAGTCACTTAAAGTGGCTAAGAGTGACAGTTCTCTATATTAGGGACATATCCTTTCGTTCTTTCAGTCACTTAGAGTGGCTAAGAGTGACAGTTTCTATATTAGGGACATATCCTTTCGTTCTTTCAGTCGTTTAGAGTGGCTAAAAAGTGACAGTTCTCTATATTAGGGACATATCCTTTCGTTCTTTCAGTTGTTGAGTGGCTAAGAGGACAGTTCTCTGTATCAGGGACATATCCTTTTGTTCTTTCAGTTGTTTAGAGTGGCTAAGAGTGACAGTTCTCTATATCAGGGACATATCCTTTTGGCTCTTTCAGTCACTTAGAGTGGCTAAGAGTGACAGTTCTCTAAATCAGAGACGGATCGTTTTCTTTCAGTTGGATCCTTTTCTTTCAGTCATTAGAGTGGCTAGGAGTGACAGTTCTCTATATCGGGGACGGATCCTTTTCTTTCAGTCATTTAGAGTGGCTAGGAGTGACAGTTCTCTATATCAGGGACAGATCCTTATTTTTCAGTCATTTAGAGTGGCTAAGAGTGACAGTTCTCTGTAGCAGGGACGGATCCTTTTTCAGCAGGGTCATTTAGAGTGGCGAGGAGTGGCTAGGAGGACAGTTTCTGTATATCAGAGACGGATCCTTTTTTCAGTCATTTAGAGTGGCTAGGAGTGACAGTTCTGTATATCAGGGACGGATCCTTTTCTTTCAGTCATTTAGAGTGGGCTAGGAGTGCAAGTTCTCTATATCAGGGACGGATCCTTTTCTTTCAGTCACTTAGAGTGGCTAGGTGGTGACAGTTCTCTGTATCAGGGATGAACCCTTTTCTTTCAGTCATTTAGAGTGGCTAAGAGTGGACAGTTCTCTATATCATTGATGGATCCTTTTTCAGTCATTTAGAGTGGCTAAGTGTGACAGAACTCTGTATCAGGGGATGGAATCCTTTCGGTCATTAGGGAGAGGGCTAAGTGTGACAGTTCTCTATATCAGGGACGGATCCTTTTGTTCTTTGTCATTTCGAGTGGCTAGGAGTGACAGTTCTCTATATCAGGGATGGGATCCTTTTTCTTTCAGTCATTTAGAGTGGCTAGGAGTGACAGTTCTCTATATCAGGGACGGATCCTTTTCTTTCAGTCATTTAGAGTGGCTGGGGAGTGACAGTTCTGTATTATCAGGGACGGATCCTTATCTGTCAGTCATTTAGAATGGCCAGGAGTGACAGTTCTCTATATCAGGGACGGATCTTTTCTTTCAGTCATTTAGAGTGGCTAGGAGTGCAAGTTCTATATCAGGGATGGATCCTTTTCTTGCAAGTCATTTAGAGTGGCTAGGAGGACAGTTTCTCTATGTTAGAATGGGGTCCATATGTTCTCTCAGTCTTTATGGGTGGCTGAAAGCGATATTTCTCAGCATCAGAAGGGGCTCCATTTGTTCTTTCAGGTAGTTAGAGAGGCTCTCTGGCCTGTTGGAAGCAAAATTTTATATTTGATTACAGACATACTTTTTTCATTTAGAGAATGAGACAAAATCTTTTTTTTTTTTTAAAGAATATGGACAAATGTGTGCATGCATATGTGGGTGTGTATGAGTTGGCATATATAACATGTGTGCATCGAGGATGCGGTCTCTTGTGCGAATAATGTGAGTGGCCAGCTGTTTTATGCGTAAGTGAGGGTGCTAGCTTTGCATATGATTTTATGTTATGAATATATATGGTTCAAAAGTTTTGTTTATTCATAAATCACTTTTCTATAAATGCTTTGGCAAGATTAAACATGTTAACTTAGGCGCTTATTTATCATATGGTTATGAAGACAGTTAAAAGGTTATAGATAATTTTGTTGAGGTAAATGCTTTGGCAAGATTAAACATGTTAACTTTCACACATTGATATCATACTTTTATGAAGAGTTCAAATTTTGTGACAATTGCATGTACCTTGGAAAAAAAATTTGACTGAAGGTAATCTGCTAACTGACCAGTCGGCAAACTGTGCTTGGTTACAGGGAAGGGGGACCAACCAATGGCAGAGGTGAAGGATGCAGCATGTGAGTTGCCTCCCTCTGTAAAAAGCCTTCATTGAACAAGACAATGCCAAACTTCGAGAACTGGATTGAAGAGATGCTCTTACCAGAGAAAGAGTTATTTAGCTCTTTTGTGCGGATGACGTTTGATGAAGGTCAAAAACCATACTCAATTAGAGTAGATCCGTGAATGCGCACACGCAAGGCTACGAAACAATGGGAACGGAACACGCTACATGCACACACACAAACACATGCACGCACACATGCATACACACACGCACACGCGCGCACACACACACACACACACACACAAATGGAATGAGATTCCTGTTTGGATGTGATGGTGTCTGGTGGTTTTCAGGATGCCAACATCTTCAGCGGGCAAGGAGAAACAAAAGTTGATTGCAGTTACATGTACAACGACATGGTGTGCACTGACACAGGTAGGGGTGTGCTCGCTTATCTGTGGGTGTGTGTTGTTGTGTCACGCATTTGTTTTGGTTATGGATATACTGTGGTGTTCTGGTGTGTTTATGTATGTGTATGGGTGTACCTGAGTGGGGTGGGTTGATGGGTGAGGAAAGAAGAGAGGTTGATGGACGGGTGGTCGGGGGATAGTGAGTAAGTTAGTGTGTTGAGATAGATGTATCAGATGAATGAAACACACTGAATCATGATTTGTCACAGAGCTTATGCATGTGCATGTGCATAGAGGCATGTGTATATGTACATGTATGCGTTCTTGTCGTGTGTGTAAATTATATTTAGCGTGTTTGTTTGAGAGGTATCTACAGAGATGGTGTTTATTTAATGTGTTACAGGTGTCATGATATTGAGTATAGTATGTGGGTCATATTTATATGTGTTGATAGTGTGTGGTGAATCGGGAATTTGTGTTTGATGTGGTAAGCGCGTGTCGTGTGTGGCGTTTAGTACACGATCTGCGTTGTGACGTATGTAGTGGAGCGCATTGGATGTGTGTGTTCGTACCTGTTGTGTTGTTGGGGTGCTGTACAGAGAGGAGTTTGTTAGAGTGGCTGCACAGTGAGGAGTGGTGCTGAAACAGTGGCTGGCAGTCGTGACCCCTGACCAAAACCACACCCATCACACTGCATCCCCTAACATGTGGTCCTCATTCAAGGTGAACGCACTGTTCACAGGTTTCCAAGTCACCCCCTTGCGTGGAAGAATCATTTTTGGTATTGCATGCGGAAAGGGTTCCTAACCCTACCCATGAAAAAAAAAAAAAAGGAGGAGGGGGAGGGGAGACAGAAAAGGAATATGATTTGATCCCTTGATGAACACTTGAGATCCACCCATGACCCATGAGAAAAAAAGCAGATGGACAAAATTTCATCTGTCAGTGTGAAAGAAGTGTATCTCATTTCTTTAGAGACTTGACAAGACGTGTGCTGCGACTGAAATAAAGTATAATCTACCATCGCCTGTGTACTGCATGATGACCTACATGCATGGACACACCCTCACTCGGAAACAGGATTTTAAGATAATAGATCGAAAGGAACTTTATTAAGTTTGTTTGGTTTGTTTGACTGGCTCCCTCAAACTATGAACCATGACTGTTGTCCAACACGCCTGTGTGTGCATAAACTGAAAATCAGTTTTTTTTTTTTGTTTACATACACTTGCCCTCTAAGTCAACGCTGGTGTCCCGTTGCTCCACTGATGGCACATGTATCTGCATGAATAAGTGGTCACAAACACTGTACCATGTCGTTATCTGGTTCACCAAGTTTTCAGTCTCAAAAAATGCAAAGTGATATAATTTAAACTGCTACCACCTCCTATTAGTGAAAATTCTCACTTTCTTAGAAATGAAACAATATACAGAAAACATGAAAGAAACAAAAAATTCAAGGATTTTTGTGTCTTTTGAAAATATAAGTGGGTGACTTGAGAACAGTTTGCACCGAGTTTCAAAGGGTGACCTGACCAAAGTGTGCTGTTTCAGAAATGGGTTGACCTGAGCCAGTTGCTGTTCAAAATGTTGACTTGAGAGGTTGTTGTGTTTTTTTCATAAATGGTTGCCTGAGCCAGTAAGCTGTTTCAAAATGGTTGTCCTGAGCCAGTTTGTACCTGATTTCAAAATGCCGCTTGACCTATGGAAGATCACGTATCATTGCTAGTTCCACACAATGGAGTGTCATGAGCAGTGCTGAGTGTTTATGCAAAGTGGCACATCCTGAGGGTCAGCACGTTTGTAGTGAGCATAAATGGTGACGGGTCGCCCGTTTGCTTGTCCCCCTTACCTATGATGGTGACCTTGATTGACAGTTTGCTTGTTTTCCACCCCACCCCAGCATGTGACCTCCCGCGACGCTGACACAGTGTTATGATATGCTGTTTATCCCCGCTATACGTATATATGTGTCCAGTATTCCTCCGACTCACAAGGCCCGTGCTGTGTTTCCCCATGGGCCTCCTACTCTCGCTTGGCTCAGTATTGCAACCTATCTACCGTTATATACCTGCACTCCGGTTCATATGTACGCAGCTCCTAGTTACATGTATGTGTTCGCACGCCAATGGTTGGACCATGTTAGCCAGGGCCGTCGTAGCTTCTTATTCCCCTCCAGTGTGTGGACATGAGTCGTTTGCGTGTCTAAACTTCGCGGCTGGGAGCTGAAGTCGCGTCCACGCTTTGCAAGCTTGTGCACCCATAGCAATGAAAGCCGGTTGCAGATGACGATCTGGCGTGTTGCTCGCCTGTTTACTACCCCCAATTTGGCCTGACCTGAATGGTACACGTGTGGCCTGCTGTGACCGCCGTACATAAAAGACGTGGTTGACCGCTATATGGTGCAGTTGAACGCTACGCCACGCGTTCTACACATGGTTAGAACACGAGAACGTCGACACGGTGGTGTTACGAGACTGTTCAAGGTAATGGTTGTGGACACATGAGCCATGTCACACTAAGGCTGTATCACCAGGGTTCGCGCTGGACCAACCACGCGTGCACCATTGCGACTATCCAGGGCAGGGTCCCTTACGTATGGTATTCTCCACACGTAGTAGTGCGTCTACACGCGATCATTAACAGTCGTATGCGTAGACAGTCGCTTATTCATACTAGTGCATCTCTCTCGGAGCGCCACATCGAATCCACTTGAGCGTGCATATGAAATGTTGCGCCCGTCCGGTTCACATGATTTATGTCGCGATTCACGTCGGTGTACTCCTACATTCCATTATCCCCTGAGTAGTCTATAGCATAACGATGTGCCACCTTGTGGTCGATGAATATGTGTGATACTATCGCTACCCACAGACTCCGTCCGCCCCACTAGACACAGTCACTGTTGTCGGGTTTCCTGCACATGGGCATACAGGGATGTTGTGCTAGTGTAGGGCTGTTAAGGGATGGGAGATACGAAACGAACTAGTAACGGGCGCGTCAGGTGAGACGACTAACGCTGATAGTTTCCCGTTGTTGCGAATAGTACATTCACAGGCTTCGAGACGCGTGTGTGCACCAGCACGGCGCATGGCGACGCCTAACGTCTGGGCAATCGTTGGACGAGGCTGCACGCTGGAGGATCAATGTTTTGGATTGAGTGGCTCTGGACCCGCCCGATAATTTTTTGCGCTAATCCACACGGATTCTGATAATGCGGACATGCCTGGACGTGGACAGAGGGGGACGCTGGAGTGCATCAGAGCACATGGCTCACGAATTGGCATAGCCGCGCGCGTGTGTCAAGAGGCGGTATTGAGGCACGGGACAGGGAGGGGGGTGGAGAAGGACTGCAGTGAAACAGGCGATTGTGTACAATAAGAATGCGAATGTCCGGCTGGTCTATTGGTCAATTTTCAGGTTTGGCCATACACTTGTTGACAGTGTTTTGCTCTGAATGTGATTTTCTGGTCTTCGGGTTCTGTAACGAAACTCTCTTCCGTTGCTAGTTGTGGATATAAGACTTGACGTTGTGATGGGTATTGTCACGCTACGAGATTGTGCTAATAGAAGTGTGGCGATGCATTCGATTAGAGGCGCATCACCCCGACGCAGGTATGTGGTCCAAGATGAAGCTAGCGTTGTTTGTCAGACACCGTGAGGGGTGTAAGAAGACAGTAGTTGGCAAGACGGAAGGGGGAGGGGGGAGGGAGGGTGAGAAGATGAGGAGGGGAGACAAGACGCAGGATGTTCAGAACTGGCGGTTGTAGGCGTTGCAAGAGTCACGGAGTGTCAAGATGTCAAACTTGATCTGTTGATTGGCATGGGTAGGTGCAGGTATTACTGAATGGTCAAGGGGCACGTCATCTCACTGCAGCGTGACTTGGTGTACAATTCCTCTAAGCCCTTGTGGCTGTTAGTGGTGTGTGGTGTGTGTTCGGTAACTTAGCAAAACGGAAGAAAAAGCGATCATTAATCTCCGCGCCCCCCGACCACAAGAATCTAGGACCTACATGTTGACAATAGTTGCAAGTCACAGATCATCAATAGGCTTTTAGCCATGGATAGCATCAGTGTGAGGTGTTCACCGCATTGCCCTGACTAGCACCATGATACACGGCCAGACTAGCAGATAATACCATATATCGCAGGCTGCCCCCCTTCGCTCTCATCTAAGGAACCCCACTAAGACATTGAAAGTAATTTATACGGTAGATGGATAGCATCATATTGAGCTAATCCCACATTGATAGCTAGCTGTAAATAACTAAATGTATATAGATTATTCGGTAGCTACCTAAAGGAAAAAAAAAACCAGTACACAAGACAATTGGTGGTGACCAAGACCACACAGGTGTCGGCAATGTCGACGAAAAACTGAAGCAAGAAATCTGGCATTATGGCGATAGTGTGGTCGTGTATTCGGAATGTTGTTAGTACGGGGGCATGCTGCGAGAGTGACAATGGTAGGCGCGGATGCAAGCTGCAGATGCACTGCTGGGTTGACAAGGTTGGTTGGTTAGGTGCACTACGTGGGGGTTGACAGGTTGGGGGTATCTTAGATGATGACAATGGAATTCACACTCAGGCGGGCTGCTAGGGCAATACTGGCTCCTTTAAATGATAGTGAAAAGTAGGTCTAACAACCACAAACTGACTTCATCGTTACCATTATCGGAGAGCTTTTATAATTATCGTTTGCGCAAACCCAAGCGATTTGCAGAACATGTTGAGTGATCATTTCTGACTGCCAGTCTTAAGTTCAACAAGGTTCATGAACTTCACTTATCTTGGATTATGAAACAAAAGATCGGCCAATTTAGAATGAAGACTAGCACTGAAGTCATAAACTAGACAAACTAGGTTTCTGATCTGAAAGATGTTCGGTTTAAGAGAGGCCTGTAGTGAATCTTGACAGTCTGAAAAGAAATGACCAAGCAAACAAGAATCTTTGCTTTCACACCAGGGTCACTATGCCATTTCTGTTTGACCAAGATATTATGTGATTTCTTGTTCATACAGGTTGCAAAGATAGTATACCTGTTGTGTGACTACATGAGTGTTTAATTACCATTCAGTCATTTATAACAGCAGAATGAGTGATGCATTCTTTTGGGGATGAATAATGTGCTCCTGTTGTATTCTTTCAGGCAGACAAGCTGTATGAAGAATATGGGGGGAGATCTTCATTTACTTCGGTAATTGTCTTTGAATTCAGTGATCCTGGAGTGTAGGAGTCTCGGATTGAAGTCATGTCCCCATGTGATTACTTCCCTTTGAAAGATGTCTTTGCTGTGTCAAACATTTAAACAGAACAAGTTAGGAAAAACATTGAATGTTCCTTTTGCATTTGTAGAATATTTAGGATGTTTTCTGATTTGCTTTGATCTTTGATGGAAAGATAATATGATGGAAAGGAAACACATCTGAAGGCGAATGAGTGTTGAGAGTAGAGGACACCTAAACTCCAGGTTTGCCATGAATGTTTTTTACCTCATGTTTTTTCTTTGTAATTTTTCGTCTTTTTATATACCCCATGTCTTTCTGTTCATGTCTGATTCTTTGATTGTCAGTCTCATCTCCATCTGAGTTGTATGTATGTCTGCATGAAAAAATGTCTGTGGTTCTTTTGTGCAAAAAGCTCTTCTTTGAAGATTACCATCTTTTTTTTCTTGAGGTAAGTCAAAACAAGATGACAGTGCATACCAGCAGGTCCATCTTCTCTGACATGATCTTAACATATATTTCAAACATTTCTAAATATTTAATTCATTGTGCATTCTGAAGGTAGGTGTATGGGTGTTATGTTTTTTCACATGTGCAATGAAAGCATGCAAAGGAAACTAGGGGATGGAGATGCATTACAGGTCACAGTATGATTGCTGTGAAGTCTGCTAGTAGCAAGATGTCCACCCTTTAAAGATGTGCTTGTCGACAGCTCCTCTACATATTAAGACCGACAGTGTTTGGCATGGCCATCACAGGTGAGACTATATATAGTGTTCATCAGCACTACTCTTAGCTTCATTTCAGACTGACAGTGTGTTGGTGTGTCCGTTTCAGGACAGACTCCATGTGTATAGACTGTGTTCGGCAGCGCTGTTCTGAGCTTCACTTCACTTCAGGGAGCAGGTCACCGAACACAGTCGTTTCCTTGCCGCCGAACTGAAGAAACTGTGGGACAGGTGAGTCTTTTTTTGTTTTGTGGATGTCCCATGTTCCTTTTCTGCTTAGTACCATTGCTCTCTTGGTGTTCAGGCCCTGTGTGGTGAGGCTGGGCTGCACTTGGGCTGAAGTGTCTTGGGACACATTACATGATCTGTTAGCTGTTGGACTGGTGCAGTGTTGTGTAGGCCTCTAACGGATTTTCCTCAGTTTTGAAATACTGATTTAAAAACAAAGTAATACTTGCAGTCAAGGACAGGAAAAAAAAAACAAACAAACAAACACACAAGGCAGAAAGATTCAAATTGGTCAAATCAAAACATGGAACCAGTGAAAGGAATTCCTACTCTTTTGTAACTCTTCTCATTCATTTTTACTGTTCCTTTGTGATTTCAGATACTGTTATTATGGTTTGTTGGGATTGATCACATGTAATTTCAGATCCTGTTATTACAGATCCTGTTATTATGGTTTGTGTGTGGTTGGTCATATGTGATTTCAGATACTGTTATTATGGTTTCTGTGTGTTTGATCACGTGATTTCAAATACTGTTGTTATGGTTTGTGTGTGGTTGATCACATCTGTAATGTTTTAGATCATATTGGTTTTGACTGCGTCTTCTCTAATAAAGAAGCACGTTGTAAAAATAGAATGTCAGTTCTGCAAGATAATTATGAATGTGTGGGGAGCACTGAGACAGAGCAGAGTACTGAACAGAAATCTGTAGAAATGTTATGAGCAAGAACAGTTCCAGGTTATTTCATTTTCACATTTATTCTTTTTCGATATATTTGCCTTAAACTTGAAACTGAATATGGTAGATGGAGTGGAACTCTCCATGTAAATGCCACATGAAATGGAGTTGGGTAGACAGAATGGAACTCCCCATGAAAATCTGAATGGTAAAAATAGTGACATGGGGGCTCTAGGGAGATGAATTCCATTTCATCCTGGAATGCCGGAAATGCTCAGATCTTAGAAAGGAATACATGGGCAAGAAGGGTTTCCACCCTAAATCCGTGTTAAATCTTTGCAGTTTCTTGTCACCTGTTTAAGTCAACAGCTAAAATTAGTAACATTTATACATTTCAATAAAATTACACAATTTCTAGTATACTTTTCGCTCATTTGCTTTTTCAGTTGCCATCATTTTACAGATATGCATTTTTACACACCTTACAGATTTGTGTAAACATATGAGCCTTTCCCTTTTCTTTTTGATTCATGTGATGTTGGTCAAGTGTTATTGAACTCTTAAACTTGAACTTGTCTTGATGCTGAACATAAATTTGTGTTAAGTTCCATTTCAGTTTGTAAAAGTTAGTTTAAAAAAATCTGAAAAGTCATTGTACGTGTAGCGAGCCGTGTTACTGGGTGGGGAAGACATCGCTGCGATGCTGGAAGCAGTACGCCCTGAACCAGATTGAGGCGACCAATGGGAACTCTCCCGCGACAGATGCTGCAGGTGGTATGAAGATAAACAAAACCATAATTAATGAGAATGGTTATGATAATCACTTAAGGTTGGTGTGGTCTGAAAACAATTTGGAACAAGCAGTGGGTAGGTGTTAATTGGAAAAGGGCCACAAGGTGATTGAAATATGTTGTGTATAGTGCTAGAGGCACCATTTACACTGGTTTTGGTGATGTGAACAAAACCTGGATGTTGTCATGCAATCTGGGTGCACTGATACAGTGGGGATGTCGTGGTGTAATATGGAATAGGTGTGGATGTGTTGAAACAATGTGAATATAGTGATGTGATGTGGATGTTATTTAGAAGTGGTATGGTGCTAATGTAAATGTAGTGATGTGAATTTCTTTTCTTTTTTTTTTTTTTTTTGCTGTCCCAACCTCTGCACCACTTTAGAGGCAGTGCACCCACGCCGCTCATTCCAACACCCCGTCCACAGCCACAGCCCGGTCAGCCCTGCCGCAGCCCCAGCATCGACAATCCACAGGGAGCAGTCAGTGTCAAGTTGTCAAGAGGCAACCCACCGGATGAAACACTGCACTGCTGCCGAGTCACTTCGGTGGTGTTCAGTGGCGCCTGTTCTGATCAAACATATGCAGGACACCACCTACTAAGCCCCCTACTGACGACAATAATTGCTTAGTCGCGGAGCCGGTGTGAGTGAGCTCTCCTCCGGAGGGCGCACCACGTCCGTCCAACGACAGCCCCCATGGACTCGCCGATACCGTGACCCAGACGAAACCCAAACCAAGGCCACAGACGCGGAGAGGACATCGAAACTGAGGTCACCATGAGATCAGGGCATGAAGGGCCACAGAATTTGAGACATTTTTTTTTTAATGCTGATTGATGAGACTGATTAAGATGATGCTATGGATTTCCATTTCGGTCTGAGACTACATGACAGGGCTGTACTCTACGCTTCCTTTCATAATATATCCCGGCGTCAACTAGGCACGAGAGTACAGGCACCTGCAGTGTTGGTCAGGAAATTTGAGCACACTCTCAGAAATGCGTCCATTAAGTAGATGAAACTCGACTGTGTGGTTCCCACCTGAGTCTGCAGCAAACTCAACTCTGGGTAGGAGCCGGTTGGGGCAGAAAAACCCCACATGACTCTGATGGGATTCGAACCCACAACCTCCCAGCCGGGAGTCCGCGACGCTAACCACTTCGCCACGGCAGCTGGTAGTGATGTGAATTTCACGACATGATGTGGATGTAAATCTGGACGTGATGTGGCGATGAGAATGACGCATAATAAATCTGGCAATTTGAGATGGAGGTAGTGTAGGTACGATGGAAGGGTTTGTGGATGTGTTGGTATGATGTGGGTATGATGTGGATACTGGAATGTGATGTGGATGCAGTGTTGATGCGATGTGGGTGTGATGTGGATACTGGAATGTGATGTGGATGCAGTGTTGATGCGATGTGGGTGTGATGTGGATACTGGAATGTGACGTGGATGCAGTGTTGATGCGATGTGGGTGTGATGTGGATACTGGAATGTGACGTGGATGCAGTGTTGATGTGAAAAAGCTCTGTGGATGTCATGTGGATGTGGTGATGTGGATGACGTGTGGCAGAGGAAGGAGGAGGGGATGGGGAGGTGGTGCTGAAGAAGGTGGAGGAGAATGGGGACGGGGATGGCAGCGGAGACGTTGCTGATCCTGACGCCACGCCGCTGCATGACTCCTTCAACTCCGACCTGCTGTGTGAGCCTCATGGTAACAGCGCTTTCATTCCTTTTTTTTTTTCAATGATTTAGCAGAATAGTGATCTGTGCAGCAGGTGCTTTCAGCCTGAACAACCTTTCCCTATCTTCTCTGAATACTTAAAGGAAAAATTTCCTCCATGTTTTCCTTCTTCTTTTCTGTACCTTTGAGGTTTGCAGTTTTTCAGCTTTTGTTTCAGTTTCGTCAAGGAGGTGTCTGTGTGCAGACTAGACCATAAATGCTACACCACATCTACTGAGTCATAGACACACACATACACACACACACACACACACACACACACACACACACACACACACACACAAAGTAATAAATCCGAAGTGCATAAGATTCACAACTGAATGGCTAATCAGTATCTAAAAGATGAGAGTGTCACGGCTAAGGCTTAGTCAGTATCTGAACAGGGCATTAAACATTTAACATTGTAATGTGGCTTGATCTCCAGCATTGATGCTATCTGTCAGTACCAAGTCCAGCAGTACAATTGATGATTCATGCCATCTGCTGTGGAAACAGTTGTGAGTGTCAAGGATTTGCAGGCTGGGAGATCTTGGGTTTGATTCCCTTCAGTGTGAATACATCTAAACTACAATCAGTTTGCTTCAGTGTACCCCAAGCATGGTAAATGCTGGAATCCAGACCAGGGCACATGGAAATCATGAAAGTAGGTTTTTCTTATTTTTTGTTATTTGTTTTATTTTTTTTTTTATTTTTTACAGTCTGATCTTCTGTGCCACGTCAGTGGCATTGCACCCATGCCGCTCATTCTAACACCCCGTCCACAGCCACAGCCCGGTCAGTCCCACCACAGCCCCGGCACCAGCAATCCCACATGGAGCAGTCAGTGTCAAGTCATCAAGAGGCAACCCACCGGAGGAGACACTGCACTGCTGCCGAGTCACTTAGGTGGTGTTCAGCAGCGCCTGTTCTGATCCAACACATGCAGGACACCACCTACTAAGCCCCCTACTGACGACAATAATTGCTAGTCGCGGAGCCGGCACGAGTGAGTTCTCCCTCCGAGGGCGCGCACCATGTCTGGCCAACGACAGACCCCATGAACTCGTCAATACTGATGACCCCAACAGAACCAAACCAGTGCCACAGACGTGGAGAAGACATCGAAACTAGGTCACCATGAGAGCAGGGCATGAAGGGCCACAGAACTTGAGACATTTTTTTTTAATGCTGTTCGATGAGAATGAGGATGATTAAGATGATGCTACGGATTTCCATTTTCGGTCTGAAACTACATGACAGGGCTGTACTCTACGCTTCCCTTCATAATACATCCCGGCATCAACCAGGCCAGAGAGATACAGGCACCTGCAGCGTTGGTCAGGAAATTTGAGCAACATTCTCAGAAACGCATTCATTAAGTGGATGAAACTCGACTGTGTGGTCCCAGTCTTCCCAGCTGAGTCCGCAGCAAACTCAGCTCTGGGTAGGAGCCAGTATGGGCAGAAAAATCCCACATGACTCTGATGGGAATCGAACCCACGACTTCCCAGCCAGGAGTCCACGACGCTAACCACTTCGCCACGGCAGCTGTGGTGTCTTTCATTACACTTACCTGTCCGAACATGTCTTGATCCTACTTGGCATGGACATACCTTGCGAAAAGACAGTTTTCCATTAGACCAAGGTACAACACACACACACACACACACACACACACACACACACACACAAAAAGCAAAAAAAAAAAAAAAAAAAGCAGATAGACAGAAGAAAAAACTTGAAAAGAAAAAATTCTGCTTCACTCAGTATTCCCTTAATGGTCTTGGTGCATCCTGCTGGATTGGTAGATCCTGTGGTCTCTTTCCCTTCCCCTCAGACTGTGGCTATGGTTTTTCCTGCACCCAGTCATTGACCAGTAGGATCTGCTGGCAGGCAGAACACTTAGGACCTGGTGCTCCTCAACTTGTCAGAAATCTAGAGCACACTTTTTTTTTTTTTGCAGTTTCAACAGCCCATGCCATCAATCTCATCAGTACCAATCTTCTGCCTCTCACTTTGCATCCAGTATCATGTGCACATTGTGCCTTTCTTGCCTCTCCGAGAGCAAGGACATGTTCATACCAAGCAAGAAGAGGGCTCATCGTAGACAGGTCAGGAGGAGAAACAAGGAGTGAAAAGAGGAAAAGAAAAGTGTGTTCACACAAGAATGGTTATCCTTTGTTTCCCAGGAGCTCTTCATCCAGACGAGAGCTGTCGTCGCCTGATCTCAGAGGCTGTCTGGAAGAGACTGCGATGCTTGTTTCCCAAGTGCCCTGAGTTTGGACAAAGTGATGCTGTGTGCCCTCAGTGTCAGGTGAGTTCACACTGTGTGTGAGTCTGTTTTCAGCGAGTCTGTGGTGAGTCTGTGCTGGTGAGTGTTGTGTGAGTCAGCGAGTTCACAGTTGGTGTCACGCAAGACAGGTAGTGATGAGTCGCTGATTCCTGGATTCATGAAAATCCTTTGAAAGACAACGGAGGTGTTTGTGCATGTGGACTTTCCTGACCACCTGTGTGTCCTTGAAAATTCACAATCTATCCTTATCATCAGAAATGAGACTTTTCAGGTTTTATCCTGAATTCAGGCTTTTTAAAGGTCTCCAGGGATATTTTTAAGATTTGCTTAAATCTGCAGAGAAAATTGGGGGGGGGGGGGGGGGGGGGGGATGTAAGAGTAAGAACATCAGGTTTCAGGTTCACAATTTAGCCCATTATCTTATTCCAGTTGATTCGTCAAGGGCTCTGACAGCACTTCCATACTTGTAGAAAAAAAATTCTGGGCTCACAATGTTTCAAAGGCTGTGGAAAAAAGTATTGCGCGAAGAAGCATTGACGAGACTGCAGGTGTCAAGTATTGTCATGTAGGATGACTTTAGTACATCGTTAAACTCACAATAGTTTGCAAGTTTGGTGAAAAAAAAAAAAACTTCCACTTCAGGGACCAACTTCCTGTGACCCCTTCAGGCCATTGGTCCTGGTCTTGACCTGGGGACCCAACGTGGACTTCTGGACCATCTGAAAATTTACAGGCTTTTCCCACTTGTCAGGTCTCATGTCTGATCATGAAAGCTGCTCAAATGCAATGAAAATTTGTCACTGTGACCCATGATGAGCTGAACGTGTGACGTGACCTGCCCTGGTTCCCAACAGAAAAACATGGCGCAGGAGGAGGCGGCGGCCAAGCAAGAGACACGTCAGCTGTGTGCTCTGCAGAAGGAGCAGCTGCAGGACCTGTACCTGGGCCGCAGTCGACCCAAACTGAAGCAGCTGACGGTTGGAGATCAGGTCTTCATCGTCCACTCCACTTTCCTGGACAGCTGGAGAAAGGTCCTTCGAGCACGGTCAGTTCTTATGTGATTCGGGGGGGAAAGGGGGGAGGTCTTTAGATGATTGTTCTTATAGAAAAATTGAATCATGTAATGACTGAATGTAGGGGAAAAAAAAGTACACAAATAATTCTATAATGACATGAAGGAAGAGAGCATGTTAGAGAGGTGTGTGTGGTCAGCAGTGGTGTGCGCTTGTTTGTGTGTAGTCTTATGGTGTTCTGCGTGTATGTGTATGTGTGTTTGAAATTGAATCAACTTGCATTCCCATGTGCTACGCCTGTCCTTTGCCCTTCATTCTCGTGTAATCATAATATGTTGAGTTGCAGAGTCCCTGCATTTAAAAAAAAAATTGTGTGTGTATGCATGATGAGTGTGTTTGTAGCGCATTTGTATGAATGCATTCCACACACGTGTGCATTTGTGTGCAGGTAAATTTTTCCTTTACTCGCCAGAACTCATAAGTCATAACTGAAGTTAGCTATGGTCTCACTTCAAAAGACAGCATGAAAAGCAAGCAGTCAGGCTGACCCCAAACTAACTGCCGTTGTTCTGTGCATTTGTGAATGAGAGTGTGCTGAACATGTCTTGTCAGTTGTATGCAAAAGAATGTCAGGCGTGTGTGTAATCAAAATGTTCACTTGTCCGTTTGCTTCTTGGTGGTATGCTTTGTGTGTCTGTTTCTGGATGCTGTGGCTTGCGTGTTGCAGAGAAGGAGGCAATGTGGAGCCGCTGACAGAAATTGTCAACAAGCCCTTGCTGTGTGAGCATGACAAACTGATCTATCCCCTGGACTTGCAGGAAAATGAGACGGCTGAAGAGTAAGCTTTGGTTCCCTTCACTCTGTTCTAGTGGGATGGGACAGTGCACTGCACTTTTGGACAGTGGTGTAGTGAGGTTGGGCGGTGTGTGGTGTGGAGTGGTATGGAATGGTGTCTGGTGTCATGGTCTAGTATGGTATGGTACGGTATCTCTCTCTCTTTCTCTCTCTCTCTCTCTCTCTCTCTCACACACACACACACAGACACACACACACACACACACACACACACACTCATACGCGCACGCGCGCGCACACACACACACACACACACACACACACACACACACACACTCTCTTCTTGTAAGGCATATGTTTTGAACACACACACACACACACACACACACACATTTTCTTGTAAGGAATATCTTTTGAGGACTCCTCGTAACACACTGTCTCATTATGTGTACCTTACTCGGACTTAAAACTGAACATTTTGTTAAATGACTTCATTTCATCGCTGAGTATGAGAAAGATGTCAAGAGTCTCAGGGGGGTGCTTTTCCTCCTGTGAAAATAATCCTAGATTCCTGAAGTGTTGCTGTGGGACTTAAAAGTGTATAATTGGACTTTGCAGCACTTCTCATTCACTTCGGTCACTTTTGAGGCCCTGAGCCCTCTGAGGTCATGACATGCTGATTGAACAAAGATGCTCACTGCTATGGAGAAACCAGTATACATGCACTCACACACACTATGAATATGTATATATAATGCTTAAATTTTTTACCGCATAGTTAATGTATGGTGCAAAATTTTGTTTTGTATGTGAACTTGGCAAATCCATTGCCTCATGCATTAAGGGATGTAATGATGGATTCATGTTATGAGGAATACAATACTCACAATGTTATAATGAATGTTATAATGGATGAGATGGTGGATCAGCATGTCAGGGGATGTTGTAACAGATGTGATGGTGGATTCATGTTATCAGGGATGCTCTGATGGACAGAGTGATGGATTGACGTGATGGGGGATGTTGTTGAGGATGATGTTGATGTTGCAGATTGTCGTTGGTGTGGGAAAAGGAGTGGCTACAACTGACAAACTTCTACACCTGCGATGTTCCCATTGAAGCCATCATCACACAGGCTGAGGAAGGGGAACAACTCTCCATACTCACCATTCCAGGTGTGTACCTTGTCCTTTGACTTCCCTCATTTCAGTGTCAGAGAGGCAAGAGTGTCCTTTGACTTCCCTCAGTTCAGTGTCAGAGAGGCAAGTGTCCTTTGACTTCCCTCAGTTCAGTGTCAGAGAGGCAAGTGTCCTTTGGCTTCCCTCAGTTCAGTGTCAGAGAGGCAAGAGTGTCCTTTGACTTCCCTCAGTTCAGTGTCAGAGAGGCAAGTGTCCTTTGACTTCCTTCAGTTCAGTGTCAGAGAGGCAAGAGTGTCCTTTGGCTTCCCTCAGTTCAGTGTCAGAGAGGCAAGTGTCCTTTGACTTCCCTCAGTTCAGTGTCAGAGAGGCAAGAGTGTCCTTTGACTTCCCTCAGTTCAGTGTCAGAGAGGCAAGTGTCCTTTGACTTCCTTCAGTTCAGTGTCAGAGAGGCAAGTGTCCTTTGACTTCCCTCAGTTCAGTGTCAGAGAGGCAAGAGTGTCCTTTGACTTCCCTCAGTTCAGTGTCAGAGAGGCAAGAGTGTCCTTTGACTTCCTTCAGTTCAGTGTCAGAGAGGCAAGTGTCCTTTGGCTTCCCTCAGTTCAGTGTCAGAGAGGCAAGAGTGTGTCCTTTGGCTTCCCTCAGTTCAGTGTCAGAGAGGCAAGAGTGTCCTTTGACTTCCCTCAGTTCAGTGTCAGAGAGGCAAGTGTCCTTTGGCTTCCCTCAGTTCAGTGTCAGAGAGGCAAGAGTGTCCTTTGACTTCACACAGTTCAGTGTCAGAGAGAGGCAAGAGTGTCCTTTGACTTCCTTCAGTTCAGTGTCAGAGGCAAGTGTCCTTTGGCTTCCCTCAGTTCAGTGTCAGAGAGGCAAGAGTGTCCTTTGACTTCCCTCAGTTCAGTGTCAGAGAGGCAAGTGTCCTTTGACTTCCTTCAGTTCAGTGTCAGAGAGGCAAGTGTCCTTTGACTTCCTTCAGTTCAGTGTCAGAGAGGCAAGTGTGAGAGATAGGTCCTTGGACACGCTTTTGAAAAAATCCAAGGTCCTTTGGTGACAATTGCGAGTTCCTATTGTTAAAAATGAACATTTGAAGAAGTTTTTAATCTGCTACACCAACACACTCGTCCTTTCTGCTACATAGCGCGCACAGGTATCAACATGAATATTCACTGAGCTACTTTCATACCAAAAGCTTGAGAAGCACACAAAGATAAATAAAGTCCTATTTTAGAGCCCCATCTCTTCCCCTCCTCTCCACATTTCTTTCTTCCATGGAGATAGTTTTCAATTTAATGAGTGATGGCTCTTCTTCATGGAAAGAATAAAAGGTAGAGCAAGGTGATGTCACCATCTGCCACTGAAGTGGAGGGGAAAGAGGGGGTGAATAGTTAGGGAGGTGATGGACAGGACGTTGATTTTGCCATCTACCAGGGGAGTGGAGGGGAAAGGGCAGGGGAGGGTGGGGGGACAGTTAGGATGGGGATGTGATGGATAGGACGTTGATTTTGCCATCTACCAGGGGAGTGGGAGTGGAAGGGGGAGGGGGGGTAATAGTTGGGGAGGGGATCACCCACGCCGCTCATTCCAACACCCCGTCCACAGCCACAGCCCGGTTGGCCCCGCCGCAGCCCCGGCACCGGCAATCCACAGGGAGCGGTCAACGTCAAGTCGTCGAGAGGCAACCCACCGGAGGAGACACTGCACTGCTGCCGAGTCACTTCGGTGGTGTTCAGTGGCGCCTGTTCTGATCTAACATACGCAGGGCACCACCTACTAAGCCCCCTACTGATGACAATAATTGCTTAGTCGCGGAGCCGCGTGAGTGAGCTGTCCCTCCGGAGGGCGCCACCACGTCCGTCCAACGACAGCCCCCATGGACCCGCCGATACCGGTGACCCCGACGGAACCAAACCAAGGCCACAGACGTGGAGAGGACATCGAAACTGAGGTCACCATGAGAGCAGGGCATGAAGGGCCACAGAACTTGAGACATCTTTTTTTTTTTTTTTTAATGCTGATCGATGAGAATGAGGATGATTAAGATGATGCTACGGATTTCCATTTCGGTCTGAGACTACATGACAGGGCTGTACTCTACGCTTCTTCCTTTCATAATATATCCCGGCGTCAACCAGGCCCGAGAGATACAGGCACCTGCAGTGTTGGTCAGGAAATTTGAGCAACACTCTCAGAAACGCGCTTCCATTAAGTAGATAAACTCGACTGTGTGGTCCCAGTCTTCCCAACTGAGCCCGTAGCAAACTCAACTCTGGGTAGGAGCCGGTCGGGGCAGAAAAACCCACATGACTCTGATGGGATTCGAACCCCACGACCTCCCAGCCGGGAGTCCGCGACGCTAACCCCTTCGCCACGGCGAGGCCAATTGACATAGGCTAGAACACTAAGGCTACATCAAAATGTTGTTATGCTCTGCATAGTTATATGGGAATTGTCTTCAGTTGTGACAAGCTCCTGGCATAACATTGTCAGTCTCCAAAATCCCCCGAAGTTGGAGTGTGACTGCCTAAGTGGCGGGGTAATCAAAAACAGTCACACACGTAATGTTCTCATACCCAGCTGATGCATTTGTACCATAGTGTTCAAGTACTTTGGCTGTTCGGATGATCCCTGGAGTCTTTTAGCCAGGGTATGACAACAACAACAACGATCCGACCTTGTAGCAGGGAAGTGGAAGGGGGAAAAGGAAGGAGGGGGTAGCTGGGGAGGGGATGGATAGGGCGTCGGGGTGTGGAAGGGATCACTGGAGAGAAGAACTCCACCAGCTGTTGAGTTGGTTCTGTCTGTAAAGAGAGCAGTTATCTCCCCCCCCCCCCCCCCCCCCCCCTCTCTCTTTCTCTTTCTGTCTCTCTCTCTCTTTTTCTTCACTCTCTCTGTCACTGTCTGTCTCTTCCTCGTATATCTTGTGTGTTTTACTGTATTGTAGTATGTTGTATTTTATTGTATAGCAATGTGGTATAGTATGTACTATTGTATTGTAGTGTGTTGTGGTGTACTGTATTGTATTGTGGTGTCTTATGATCTTTGGCGTTGGTAATGCAGTGTTCTACCACCACATTATATTGTGAGTATTGTATTCTTTTTATTGTATTGTGTTTTACTGTATTGTGTTGTGGAGTATTGCGTGCCAGTTCTGATGTGTTCTAACCATTTTCTATTCCACTGTGGTGCCTTGTAATGCATTGTGTCAACCTAAATTGTATTGCAATCAACTGCATTGTGTTCTACTATATTTCATTGTGGTGTATTGTGTTTCACTGTATTTTATTGTGTGCTTCTGTACTGTGCGTTGTGTCATATCATATTGCTTTGTGGTGAATTGTGTTTTCTACTATATTGCAGTATGTTACAGTTGTAGCATGTTGTACTGTACTGCATTGCACCACGTATTAGTTGCAATTATGTGGTCAGCACGCTAACACAGTCCATTGCTCTGTGTGTGTGGACAGAGGTGTGCAGCGGCTGTGTGGCCCAGCGGTTGCAGGCGGAGGAGGAAGACGTGTACAACTTTGAAGATGCCACAGTGTTTGTGCGAAAAGTGGTTGAATCCCTCACCGCTCTTGTTCCTGAGACTCCATCTAGGGATGATGATGACCCTGATTTTATCGAGGTGAGCAAAAGAGATTGGGGTGCTGCTTCTGCCCAGTCTTGTAACACTGTTTTGTTTTGTTTTTGCAGTTGCTTGGATTTTCCACTCTGCAATCAACATTTCTAACAAAGTGCTGGTTGATGAATTGACAGTTGGCATGAGATCCAGCTGCTCCGTTTAGTTATGCAGTTTTCTTTTCTTTTCCTTTTTTTTTTGTTTGGTCCTTGTTTCTAGACTGATAGTGGTCTGTTATTCTGTATAACAACTTTGAGGTCAGCAGCAGTGCAAAGTCTTCTGTGGTAGGTGGTCTGAAGGTGATCTGGTATGAATAGTTCTCTGTAGACTGGGTGTGCTGATTTTGTGATAGGAAAAGCTAGTTGTGGATGTGTGTTGTTCGTTTTGAATAAATGAGGACCACTCCAGTCATCTAGGGCTTGAAGGGGCTGGGGGGATATATAATTTGTGGATACCCAGGTGGATGATCAAGCCGATGCGTGCATGGAATGTGCCGCCGTGACAGCTTGGATAGGCAATGTGGTAGACCTGCCCTTGATTGCTGGCACATGCTTTCCCTTGCCTGTCTCTTTTGTTGCACTGAAGCTTCTTTTTGTGTACATCATCCAGTGAACACAGAGTCATATATACGGCTGGCTGACCCTCTGTGTGTAATCTCCCCCTCACACAGAGACAGACTTACTACTGACCCTCTGGTTGTAGATCTCCCTGTCAACACAGAGACAGACTTACTACTGGCTGACCCCTCTGTGTGTAGATCTCCCCCCTCAACACAGAGACACATACTACTGGCTGACCCCTCTGTGTGTAGATCTCCCTGTCAACACAGAGACAGACTTACTGCTGGCTGACCCTCTGTGTGTAGGTCTCCCTGTCAACACAGAGACAGACTTACTGCTGGCTGACCCTGTGTGTGTAGATCTCCCTGTCAACACAGACAGACTTACTGCTGGCTGACCCCTCTGTGTGTAGATCTCCCTGTCAACACAGAGACAGACTTACTACTGGCTGACCCTGTGTGTGTAGATCTCCCTGTCAACACAGAGACAGACTTACTACTGGGCTGACCCTCTGTGTGTAGATCTCCCTGTCAACACAGAGACAGACTTACTACTGGCTGACCCTCTGGTTGTAGATCTCCCTGTCAACACAGAGACAGACTTACTGCTGGCTGACCCTGTGTGTGTAGATCTCCCCCTCAACACAGAGACAGACTTACTGCTGGCTGACCCCTCTGTGTGTAGATCTCCCTGTCAACACAGAGACAGACTTACTACTGGCTGACCCTGTGTGTGTGTAGATCTCCCTGTCAACACAGAGACAGACTCAGTACTGGCTGACCCTGTGTGTGTAGATCTCCCTGTCAACACAGAGACAGACTTACTGCTGGCTGACCCCTCTGTGTGTAGATCTCCCTGTCAACACAGAGACAGACTTACTGCTGGCTGACCCTCTGTGTGTAGATCTCCCCGTCAACACAGACAGACTTACTGCTGGCTGACCCTCTGTGTGTAGATCTCCCTGTCAACACACAGACAGACTTACTGCTGGCTGACCCTCTGTGTGTAGATCTCCCTGTCAACACACAGACTTACTGCTGGCTGACCCCTCTGTGTGTAGATCTCCCCGTCAACACAGACAGACCTACTGCTGGCTGACCCTGTATGTGTGTAATCTCGGTGTCAACACAGAGACAGACTTACTACTGGCTGACCCCTCTGTGTGTAGATCCCCCTGTCAACACAGAGACAGACTTACTACTGGCTGACCCTGTGTGTGTAGATCTCCCTGTCAACACAGAGACAGACTCAGTACTGGCTGACCCTGTGTGTGTAGATCTCCCTGTCAACACAGAGACAGACTTACTGCTGGCTGACCCCTCTGTGTGTAGATCTCCCTGTCAACACAGAGACAGACTTACTGCTGGCTGACCCTCTGTGTGTAGATCTCCCCGTCAACACAGACAGACTTACTGCTGGCTGACCCTCTGTGTGTAGATCTCCCTGTCAACACACAGACAGACTTACTGCTGGCTGACCCTCTGTGTGTAGATCTCCCTGTCAACACACAGACTTACTGCTGGCTGACCCCCTCTGTGTGTAGATCTCCCCGACAACACAGACAGACTTACTGCTGGCTGACCCTGTATGTGTAATCTCGGTGTCAACACAGAGACAGACTTACTACTGGCTGACCCCTCTGTGTGTAGATCTCCCTGTCAACACAGAGACAGACTTACTGCTGGCTGACCCCTCTGTGTGTAGATCTCCCTGTCAACACAGAGACAGACTTACTGCTGGCTGACCCCTCTGTGTGTAGATCTCCCCCGTCAACACAGAGACAGACTTACTGCTGGCTGACCCCTCTGTGTGTAGATCTCCCCCGTCAACACAGAGACAGACTTACTGCTGGCTGACCCCTCTGTGTGTAGATCTCCCTGTCAACACAGAGACAGACTTACTGCTGGCTGCTGGCTGACCCTGTATGTGTGTGTAATTTCCGTGTCAACACAGAGACAGACTTACTGCTGGCTGACCCCTCTGTGTGTAGATATCCCCCGTCAACACAGAGACAGACTTACTGCTGGCTGACCCTGTATGTGTAATTTCCGTGTCAACACAGAGACAGACTTACTGCTGGCTGACCCCTCTGTGTGTAGATATCCCCCGTCAACACAGAGACAGACTTACTGCTGGCTGACCCTGTATGTGTAATTTCCGTGTCAACACAGAGACAGACTTACTGCTGGCTGACCCCTCTGTGTGTAGATATCCCCCGTCAACACAGAGACAGACTTACTGCTGGCTGACCCTGTATGTGTAATCTCCGTGTCAACACAGAGACAGACTTACTGCTGGCTGACCCCTCTGTGTGTAGATATCCCCCGTCAACACAGAGACAGACTTACTGCTGGCTGACCCTGTATGTGTAATCTCCGTGTCAACACAGACAGACTTACTGCTGGCTGACCCCTCTGTGTGTAGATATCCCCCGTCAACACAGAGACAGACTTACTGCTGGCTGACCCTGTATGTGTAATCTCCGTGTCAACACAGACAGACTTACTGCTGGCTGACCCCTCTGTGTGTAGATCTCCGTGTCAACACAGACAGACTTACTGCTGGCTGACCCCTCTGTGTGTAGATATCCCTGTCAACACAGAGACAGACTTACTACTGGCTGACCCCTCTGTGTGTAGATCTCCCTGTCAACACAGAGACAGACTTACTGCTGGCTGACCCCTCTGTGTGTAGATCTCCCTGTCAACACAGAGACAGACTTACTGCTGGCTGACCCCTCTGTGTGTAGATCTCCCTGTCAACTCAGAGACAGACTTACTGCTGGCTGACCCCTCTGTGTGTAGATCTCCCTGTCAGCACAGAGACAGACTTACTGCTGGCTGACCCCTCTGTGTGGAGATCTCCCTGTCAACACAGAGACAGACTTACTACTGGCTGACCCCTCTGTGTGTAGATCTCCCTGTCAACACAGAGACAGACTTACTGCTGGCTGACCCCTCTGTGTGTAGATCTCCCTGTCAGCACAGAGACAGACTTACTGCTGGCTGACCCCTCTGTGTGTAGATCTCCCTGTCAGCCCACGGTAGACATGCCACTGGTCGTTTGTGATCAGCTGGGCTACAAGCAACATTATCTCTCACTCTTTGTGTCTCTCTTCGCTACTGGTCTGTGTGTAGACGCAGATCACGGACATTAAAAGATCCTGTAATCCATGTCAGCATTGGGCAGACTGTGGACAGTTTCCAGCATGTGCCACACTCTTGGAGAGGAGATAGGCAGCACCAATCATTTTCCAAGGTTTATGACATGTGGTGATGAGCAGTAAAACAACAGAAACAAGATTGGATTCAGCAGATGGTTCATGTCCTACATTGGGATGATTGTCTTTTTGTCCTGTTATATATTAGTGCTGTCCTTTTGTCTGCTGTCTTTTTTTCTGTTCTGTTTACTGCTGTTTTGCTTTTTTTCTTTTTTTTTTTTTGTCTTTCCACCCTGTTCTCTTTTACTCATGTTTTCCCCATTTTTTTTGTGTGGCCCTGATCCATGTTTGCCCTCTTCTCTTTTCATCTTGCTCTCTCTCTCTCTTTTTTCCTGTTTAAATTTGTCAAGTGTGTGTGTGTGTGTGCTTTTTCTCTATTTGTCATACTATCTTTTCTCCTGTTTTCATCCTGTTTATGATGCTCTTTTTTTCCCTCTGTTATCAAAGGATACAAAACATGGTTCATTTCCGGCTTTGTGAAGGTCATTTATTTAATGGTCATTTTGGAACAGAATGTCAAAAGCACACATTAGTCCCTGGTCATAAATGGAACGGCACTCAGAAAAGAGGGAAAGTGAGAAGGTGTTACTAGTCCCTGGTCATAAATGGAACGGCACTCAGAAAAGAGGGAAAGTGAGAAGGTGTTACTAGTCCCTGGTCATAAATGGAACGGCACTCAGAAAAGAGGGAAAGTGAGAAGGTGTTACTAGTCCCTGGTTATAAATGGAACGGCACTCAGAAAAGAGGGAAAGTGAGAAGGTGATACTAGTCCCTGGTCATAAATGGAACGGCACTCAGAAAAGAGGAAAAGTGAGAAGGTAATACTAGTCCCTGGTTATAAATGGAACGGCACTCAGAAAAGAAGGAAAGTGAGAAGGTGATACCCTCTGTTTTGATCGTGTGACTGTTTGCAGACCAAGGCAAAGCGACAGAAGTTGGATGAGGGAGCCCTGCGGAAAAGTCAGCGCCACCCGCAAGCAGAGAGGGGAGAAAGAAATGAAAGTGTCGTCGACAATGACCCTGAAAGAGTTCAAGACTAAGGTGAGAGGAAGAAGAACAAGTCCAGTCCAACAATGGAAACTGCAGATAGTGTGGTGTAGTGCAAAGAGAACAAAGGTAGATAGTGTGGTGTAGTGTAAAGAGAACAAAGGCAGATAGTGTGGTGTAGTGCGAAGAGAACAAAGGGTGATAGTGTGGTGTAGTGCAAAGAGAACAAAGGCAGATAGTGTGGTGTAGTGCGAAGAGAACAAAGGTGGATAGTGTGGTGTAGTTATGGGAGAACAAGGGTGGATAGTGTGGTGTAGTGTATGGAGAACAAGGGTGGATAGTGTGGTGTAGAGTATGGAGAACAAGGATGGATAGTGTGGTGTATGGAGAACAAGGGTGGATAGTGTGGTGTATGGAGAACAAGGGTGGATAGTGTGGTGTAGTGTATGGAGAACAAGGGTGGATAGTGTGGTGTAGTGTATGGAGAACAAGGGTGGATAGTGTGGTGTAGTGTATGGAGAACAAGGGTGGATAGTGTGGTGTAGTGTATGGAGAACAAGGGTGGATAGTGTGGTGTATGGAGAACAAGGATGGATAGTGTGGTGTAGTGTATGGAGAACAAGGGTGGATAGTGTGGTGTAGTGTATGGAGAACAAGGGTGGATAGTGTGGTGTATGGAGAACAAGGGTGGATAGTGTGGTGTAGTGTATGGAGAACAAGGGTGGATAGTGTGGTGTAGTGTATGGAGAACAAGGGTGGATAGTGTGGTGTATGGAGAACAAGGGTGGATAGTGTGGTGTAGTGTATGGAGAACAAGGGTGGATAGTGTGGTGAATGGAGAACAAGGATGGATAGTGTGGTGTAGTGTATGGAGAACAAGGGTGGATAGTGTGGTGTAGTGTATGGAGAACAAGGGTGGATAGTATGGTGTAGTGTATGGAGAACAAGGGTGGATAGTGTGCTATGGTATATGGAGAACAAGGGTGGATAGTGTGGTGTAGTGTATGGAGAACAAGGGTGGATAGTGTGGTGTAGTGTATGGAGAACAAGGGTGGATAGAGTGGTGTAGTGTATGGAGAACAAGGGTGGATAGTGTGCTATGGTATATGGAGGACAAGGGTGGACAGTGTGTGTATGGAGAACAAGGGTGGATAGTGTGTTGTAGTGATGGAAGAACAAGGGTGGATAGTGTGGTGTAGTGTATGGAGAACAAGGGTGGATAGTGTGGTGTAGTGATGGAGAACAAGAGCGGATAGTGTGGTGTATGGAGAACAAGGGTGGATAGTGTGGTGTAGTGTATGGAGAACAAGGGTGGATAGTGTGCTATGGTGTATGGAGAACAAGGGTGGATAGTGTGCTATGGTGTATGGAGAACAAGGGTGGATAGTGTAGTGTAGTGTATAGAGAATAAGGGTGGATAGTGTGGTGTAGTGTATGGAGAACAAGGGTGGATAGTGTGGTGTAGTGTATGGAGAACAGGGGTGGATAGTGTGGTGTATGGAGAACAAGGGTGGATAGTGTGGTGTAGTGTATGGAGACAAGGTGTGGATAGTGTGGTGTATGGAGAACAAGGGTGGATAGTGTGGTGCAGTGTATGGAGAACAAGGGTGGATAGTGTGGTGTAGTGTATCTAGAACAAGGGTGGATAGTGTGGTGTAGTGTATGGAGAACAAGGGTGGATAGTGTGGTGTAGTGTATGGAGAGCAAGGGTGGATAGTGTGGTGTAGTGTATGGAGAACAAGGGTGGATAGTGTGGTGTATGGAGAACAAGGGTGGATAGTGTGGTGTAGTGTATGGAGAACAAGGGTGGATAGTGTGTGTAGTGTGTATGGAGAGCAAGGGTGGATAGTGTGGTGGTGTAGTGTATGGAGAACAAGGGTGGATAGTGTGGTGTATGGAGAACAAGGGTGGATAGTGTGGTGCAGTGTATGGAGAACAAGGGTGGATGGTATGGTGTAGTGTATGGAGAACAAGGGTGGATAGTGTGGTGTGGTGTATGGAGAACAAGGGTGGATAGTGTGGTGCAGTGTATGGAGAACAAGGGTGGATGGTATGGTGTAGTGTATGGAGAACAAGGGTGGATAGTGTGGTGTAATGCTTGGATGGTATGATGTTGTGCAGCGTGGACTCTTATCATTGTTACAGCATCCCTCTGGCTGCCAGTCACTGTCATATGCCATGGTAAATAGCGAAACAGAATAAACCTTTCATTTTTAATTAACAGAATTTGAAATACTGGAATCTGTTTGTAAAAAGCTGGGATGTACTTTGTTTGTTTTGAGGCCTTTTTTTTAATCAAAATCTTTTAGTGATAGAGAAACATTTTTTTTTTAGTATCTTTCAGTTACAGAATAAAAAAAAAACTTTAAAAATAATGCTAATAACGGATGATGACCTTTTTTTATTGCCTTATAACAGATTAGAACTTATTTTAATATATATAGATAGATACATAGATTGATATTTTGCTTATTGTTGACGAGTCTCTATTGCATTGTGAATGTGATTAAACTCCACACTTCTCACTGACCTTTCTGTTCACATTGGGGTGAAGGTCATGAACCTGTTCAGCATTCCCACCTTCGATCAGAACTTGACCGTAGACGGCCGACCTGTGAGCAGCAGCAACGAAGCCACTCTGGGCCAGCTGCGATTCTACCCTGGATGTGTGATTGTTGTCAAGGTCAGTGGATGCTACTTCCGTTGTCTGTGCATCTCTGCCGTCTTTTGAGGTGGTTGGTTGTGTTTTGTTTTTGCGGAAAAGCTAGCGCCACCGCAAGCAAAGAGGGGAGAAAGAAATGAAAGTGTCGTCAACAATGACTCTGAAAGAGTTCAAGACTAACCCATTTATGCCGGAATTTTTTTTAACTGCTATTTTAGTTTTTTGTCTTGCAATTATCAATTTAAACACACTGACATAACTAATAAACAAAGTTTTGGTGTTTGGTGTGTTTTAGAAGCTCAAATACATGCGTCCCCATATGGGGAAGCTAGGATCGAAAGGGTACAGGTTTACATGAACACCACAATATGTCATAAGAATGAATAACATCTCAAGTATAAGTTTTATTGTCTCCAGCAGTTGTTTTATGCATCTTTGCATTACATGTAAGGCTAAAGTACACATCTGAAGAATGTATGCTGACAGAGAATAATGGGGGGAAAAGAATACAGAGAAAGAAGGATGCAATACCTTCATCACAATTATAGAAAACCATGCTTCACATGTACCAGCGATTTTCATTCTTACTGTGACCAGTGGAGTGGATTACAGAGTCTGTATGGCCATTTCCTTCTTTGTTACTTCGTGTGATAGTGCATGAAGCACTTGTCATGCATCCCGACCATGCATTTTGAGCACATCTGTCGTGCGTTTTTCCCACACGCTGCGCAGCGACGTTGAGTTGTGAGCCATGAATGAGATGGTTTTTGCCATCAAATGGTACGGCATTTAGCACTTTCTTTTCAGGGAGAGGGATGCGACCTAGAGGCCGTCCTGGATTTGGCTTCTGGGATTTCATGACGTATGCCATTGCAACGACACGACGGAACCCAAGCAGGTCCAAGGGAGAGTCCTTTGCAGCGGAGGTGCCCGGTACAAGTGCCATGCTTGCTGGACACTCATGTCAAGGCAGCAGCAAAAGATTGCCCACCACCATTTCTTTGATCGGATGGCCACCCTGTATTTATCTACGTTTTGGTCCATCCTGTCCACCCCTCCCATCGTTTTATTGTAATGAGAAATGACGGCTGGCTGAGGAATCTGAACTCGCTTGTGTTCAGACCTAGACCACCTGCTGGCAGTCTCTACTGGATGCACACCGACTTTGTTTGAAACGACATTCACAACATTGTTGTCGTTCCAACGAACAACAATGGCGCCGCTGTTGTTGTCAGTTCTGAAGTCGGATGTGCCCCTCTTTTCTTTTTGAATTGCTGCAACAGAGACAACTGGGCAATTCTCAATCCGGTAGGACCTTATTGTACCCGTGCAGCCTATTCCCTTTTTGGACAAGCAATCCACTAGTTTGAGGGATGTGAATAAATTGTCAAATGTGAGATGGAAAGCATCTTTAGGCTCGGTTTCCGTGTGCTGGTCTTCTGCCTGCTGGTCGTTTGTGAGCTCAGCTATCAAATCGACCACAACGGAACTGCCCATCCCAAGACCAGGATACTCAGTTGTTGCCTGTCGTCCCTTTGAACCCCTGGTAGGGTTCAAACTGGACCACGTACCCGAGAGAAGTTGTCAGTACCCACATTTTGAACCCAAAGCGGATGGGTTTTCCTCTGATAAATTGTTTCGCACCATGGCGACCAAAGTAGGGAATCATGCTTTCATCTATGCTGAGGTTTGTTCTTTCAGAAAAAATGTCAGGCATCTTTCATTGATCATAGTCAGGAGTGGCCTCAGTTTACTCATTTTGTCATCTGTATCCAAGTCGTTGTTGTCCCTAACATGACAGTACTTCATGATCTCATCAAAGCGATGCCTGGTCATGGACCCTGCAATCGCCGCGTTTCGAACATCGGGATCATTTGACCAGTACATACGCCTTCTCGGAACAGTTCAGTATCCCTGAAATCAGAAGAATTGCCAAAATGTACGGATTTTATCCTTGGACACTGCAAAAGAATGGTTTCCTTTGAATGCTGCGTAGACTTCACTTTGATTCCGAATGAGTTCAATGACATCATCATCATAAAACAGTTGTTTCAACAGGATCTTGTGGCAGCCTGGATGTATCCACAGGTGGAGAAATCCAGGGGAATTTACTTTTTTTGTCTCGTACTAAGGTCAACCTTCCGCCAGTCTCTGTTACCTGGTGGTGTCTTGGTTGGTCGCTTACGCTTTGCTGATGTCCGACCACTGGCCTGAGGTGGCAACCTCCTTCTCAACCGGCTTGGTCGTTCAGGGGCAGCGGAAGTGGAGGGAACAGGTTCTCCATCCGATGAAGACTGACTGGAAGATCCTACTTCATCGGCCACCTAGAATCACACAAACACACACACACACATGCATAATATACATCTTTGTGCAAATTCAAAAACAAAAGAATGCAATCAGATTGAAACACACACATAAACTCACACATATTACACGCACACACACACACGTGCGTGCACGCACACGTGCACACACATGTATATACACATGCACACCCAACAGATACACACACACACACACACACACACACACACACACACACACACATAAACACTATAGAACAGACAAACTCAATAAAAAAAGATGTGAGGCTTATAACCCCCCTCCTCTCCCTCAAGCACACCATGCCCCCCCCCCCTTTCACTTACATAAATACTATTTTATCAAAACATGAACTTACTGTACTTTCCTTTAGACTTGCTTCATCTCCCACTCTCTGTCTACCGTCAGGGTAAACAGTGGTAGCTGATGCTGACACAGCTAGCTGTCGGCCATTCAGGTTTGAATACCACCCTCCCCATCATCTTCTCCACTGTCCTCATCTGTCAAGGGGTCAACAGGAGGTGGCTCCATGAAAATATCAGCTGTTTGAAATGAAGTGTCATCATCCAGCATGTCCACGACTTGATTTACTGTGAATTGTCTGGAAAAAAAATCCAAAGAAACCTGCTGAAACGGTCATGTGTAAACCTGTACCCATTCAGTCCTAGCGTCCCCACATGGGGACGCACCTTTAACAATGAATAAATAAAAAAAACAACATACAATTGGGAAAAATGCTGACACACATTTTTTAATTAGACACTTTGCATCAACATTTGTTCATAATGTTATATCGAAAGGTTATAAAAGAAGAAAAAAGCGTCTTACCTTCTAAACTGGTTGATGTTGTTGTTCAAAAAGTCCAATCTTCAATGCAAATGGCAGCTCTCAGGCTAAAGTTGCACGGAAAAATAACTCTCACGGTAATTTTGTCAGTGCAAGTAAGTTCCCATTAACTGTGAATCAAGTACTTCATAGATTTTTTGTCCTTGTAAGTAATTTAAAGCTAAAAATTGCTTCCGTCCCCATATGGGGACGCTAGGCTTAAATGAGCTAAGGTGAGAGGAAGAAGAACAAGTCCAGTCCAACAATGGAAACTGCAGATAGTGTGGTGTAGTGCAAAGAGAACAAAGGTAGATAGTGTGGTGTAGTGCAAAGAGAACAAAGGTAGATAGTGTGGTGTAGTGCAAAGAGAACAAAGGTAGATAGTGTGGTGTAGTGCAAAGAGAACAAAGGTAGATAGTGTGGTGTAGTGCAAAGAGAACAAAGGTAGATAGTGTGGTGTAGTGCAAAGAGAACAAAGGTAGATAGTGTGGTGTAGTGCAAAGAGAACAAAGGTAGATAGTGTGGTGTAGTGCAAAGAGAACAAAGGTGGATAGTATGGTGTAGTGCAAAGAGAACAAAGGTGGATAGTATGGTGTAGTGCAAAGAGAACAAAGGTGGATAGTGTGGTGTAGTGCAAAGAGAACAAAGGTGGATAGTGTGGTGTAGTGCGAAGTGATTGTTATCAAGGTCAGCGGGTGCTATTTCCGTTGTCTGTGCATTTCTGCCGTCTTTTGAGGTGGTTGGTTGCGTTTTGTTTTAGTGTGAGGTGGGCTTTTTGCTTTCAATTATGGCTGATCAGTGAGGATGATGAAGGTGTTATTTGTCTTTTGGTGCGAGGCTACATGACTGGGCTATCCTCAGCGCATCCTTTACCGTCAAATTGGCAAGTAAAGTGTTGTATATTCCCTAATGGATCCAAATGACCTGAGTTCACTCCCAGTGAGGACATCCAGGTCAGAGATGTTCTCTTCAGACTCCGCCTCTCTGGAGGCTCCTGCATCATTCAGATCCTGTGTATGAGAGTGGACACTGAAGTCCTCTTGACACTGCTGAACACAGGTAGGATTTATGCTAAATCTCATTTTGCTCTTCATAGAAGAGCCAGCCATTGTATGCCGGCAGGATGGACGACACAAAAACAACCAACCATGTACTCATGTACTATTCGAAGTGAATCTGTCCCCTCTTAGTCCCTCGGATAAGGACATCAAACCGGCTCAGTGGTGTTGCGTTTAGAC
Organism: Conus betulinus; assembly: GCA_016801955.1. Classification (NCBI taxonomy): domain Eukaryota; kingdom Metazoa; phylum Mollusca; class Gastropoda; order Neogastropoda; family Conidae; genus Conus; species Conus betulinus. The sequence goes on along the minus strand of JADBJO010016328.1, from coordinate 110 downwards.
ATCCTCCCCGAAGCTAGAATGTGGCTGCCTTAACTGAAGGGATCGAAAGCATTTGACTGACTGGATTGAGGATCTGAAGGGATCGAAAGCAGTTGACAGACTGGATTGAG
>JADBJO010016327.1:20000-40795 GCA_016801955.1 Conus betulinus | reverse complement strand
ACCTCTACATGCAGCATTATTTTCATCATTAAGTACAGTACCTTACATCATTAGTACAGTACCTTGCAGCATTTAAGTACAGCACCTTACATCATTAAGTACAGTACCTTACATCATTAAGTACAGTACCTTGCAGCATTAAGTACAGTACCTTACAGCATTAAGTACAGTACCTTACAGCATTAAGTATTAAGCATACTTACAGCATTAAGTACAGCATCTTACAGCATTAAGTACAGCATCTTAACAGCATTAAGTACATCTTACAGCATTAAGTGCAGCACCTTACAGCATTAAGTACAGCACCTTACATCATTAAGTACAGAACCTTACAGCATTAAGTACAGCACCTTACATCATTAAGTACAGTACCTTACAGCATTAAGTACAGTACCTTACATCATTAAGTACAGTACCTTACATCATTAAGTACAGTACCTTACAGCATTAAGTACAGTACCTTACAGCACTACCAGCTACACACAAAAAGATGGCTACTCTGAACGTGAATTGTCATAGGCTTGAGTCTGTTAAGTTTTACAGAAAAAGCTTCAACTGACTTATATTAGCCCCGAAGAGGGCATATGCTCCGAGGTCTGCGTGGACAAATTGTCACCTCTTAACTATAAAAAGATTCGAACTAGGCACCCTTCCTGCCTTCAATGATTAGCGTCACCTGTCCATTGTTACCGGACAACTTCGACCTCCTTCACGCAGCCTGAAGGTCAGCACAATCTGAAATTCCTACCGCTAATTGACCCAATTATTCTCTCTCTACAATCTACACATTCTAAAACCGTTGCCATTCAAAGCACTAAAGGCCTTCTGTGAGAGGATTCAATCATTCTCTTTACAATCACTCTCCAGAACCGTTGCCATTTGAGGCTCTAAAGGCCTTCTATGAGAGGTTTTGCTCCCTTGACAATGTTAGTAACTTGAATGAGTGATGTGAAAAAAAAGAAGAAGAAAACGATAGGAAATAAAAGAACACAGCAAAGAAAAGAAATCATCAGTGTACTGGTATTTCAACTTTTGGGTTTAGTTGCAGTTGTTGTTGTTGTCTCTCTCTCTCTCTTTTTTTTTTTTTTTTTTTTTGCTATTGTATTAATAGACCAATCAATCGCCATGCACAGTTTAGGTCCTTTATAACAACATGGATACAGCAGACACAGTGCAGTGGTGTTTGTTTATGGGTGCGATTTGCAGACTAAAAATCACCGCAGGGATCAGAAAGAAGAGAAACAGAGCAATGATATACAGCGACCGGCCCCAACCTTCGAGATGAGAGTGCGTTTCCTTTTCGTCACCTGTACACAAAACAATGGCAAATCTTTGTACATGAATGAAACAAAATATTGGGCTGAAAGCAGTTTCAACGATCTCTCAGCTTTCCCTTTTTCTCTTTTGTAAAGATCTTTAAAAGCGTTTGTACAAATGATGAGGTTTGAACTTTGCAGATGTTTGTAGTTTGAGAAGCAAGCACACACACACGCACACAAGCACGCACACACACACCACACACACACACACACACATGCACGCACGCACGCACGCACGCGTACACACATCCACACACACACACTCACACACACAAGCACAGGCTAACATGGGTAAGCACGCAGAATGGTGCGTGCATGCGCGCGTGCGTGTGTATGTGTGTGTGTGTGTGTTGTACGTGTGTGCATGCGCGCACGCCCCCGTGCGTGCACGTAAATGTACGTGTACAGGCACCTGTGTGCGAGTGAGTGTAAGAGAGGGAGAGAGACAGAGAGAAGAGTGAGTGTTTCGATAGATAGATAGATAGATAGATAACAAGGCTGGAAGACAGCCAGACGTGTCAGCCTGTCGGGGCTAGATAGGGTCCTGCCAGCCAACAATGGGGTGCCTGCAGAAAGGGGGGACCTGTGGGGGAAGGCCACAGGAGCCTTTTCTGTGGAGAGTGTGAATTGGAGCGGAGTCCGGGAGATGATCTGAGACTGCGATTACAGCTACCCTGCCGGTATCCCCAAGTTGCATTTGGCCAGTCTGACTCGAACAGTGTGGCAGCTTCAGCGACTGGAGTGATATTGACCAGAGCAAGATCTGGAATGGTCCATCAAGGGAAAACAGCCGGCACGCTGTGAATGCTTATTCCTTTCTGATGTTTACATGTGTGTGACCAGAATATTGGAATCTGACCTTTCCTGGTTAGATCAGAGTAACTGAAGAAAAGGGGGTGCAATTATTGGATTACCTGCACGATATGTATGTATTCTTGTATAATACAGATAAATGTGTTGTGTGATGACGGGTCGTGACTCAGAATCAAGTTAAATAAAGTTGGATTTTTTCTACGAAAATATTTCCTGTCACCTTAGTGCGGACCCAGGGCGAGTGACAGAGTGCGTGTGCCAATGCGAGATCGCAATTTGCTTGTGAAGGTTTTAATACTTCTGTCCATTTCTCCCTGCATCCCTGTATACGATGATAAAATGTTAATAACGATGGAATAAATGCTTCTCAAAATGAACCTTCAGCAAGCTTATAGTCTCCAAAGCGGGAGACCATCTCCAATGGGGAGAAAGCTCACTAACATATAACTCCTGGTCAGATACCGGTATTTCGAAACCTGATGTTTCTCCTCAGTGACCGCGGAAAGTGGTAATTTGACTCCTCTGCCTTTTCGGTTTTAAGAAGAATGCTATACCAGAAAAAGGCTGGTGTGCAATACCATAGTATGTTTGTTGAGTTTTCAAAAAAAAAAAAACTAAAGGTGCCACCTAAGAAGCAAAAGAAAAAATCATGAAAGAGCAAAACAAGCTACATTTTCTTGTGAAAAGTAGAAAATATAAAAAAAATAACCTCTTAAGACACAAGTGCTGAGGGCCAGTTCTTGGAATGAATCCGCAAGGGACTAAAATTACAATGAAACAATAAATTCCAAGGATAAGTACCGAGCACACCATTCCAGCAACTTACAGAGCAGCTAGGTGTTGCAATGACTGCAAGAAATATTGAATTATAAACAAAGCTTGCTCTTATGTCTCAGATTATAGAAATAGGGGGGGTGATAAGCCTTCATATCTGCAGTGGTAGATGATTCTGCCTAACTGACAGTATGTGCTTGAGTGGGTGAATGGGGAATAAATAAATGCTTCTCAAAATGAACCTTCAGCAAGCTTATAGTCTCCAAAGCGGGAGACCATCTCCAATGGGGAGAAAAAGCTCACTAACATATAACTCCCTGGTCAGATACCGGTATTTCGAAACCTGATTGTTTCTCTCCTCAGTGACCGCGGAAAGTGGTAAATTTGACTCCTCTGCCTTTTCGGTTTTAAGAAGAATGCTATACCAGAAAAAGGCTGGTGTGCAATACCATAGTATGTTTGTTGAGTTTTCAAAAAAAAACTAAAGGTGCCACCTAAGAAGCAAAAGAAAATCATGAAAGAGCAAAACAAGCTACATTTTTTTTGTGAAAAGTAGAAAATATAAAAAAATAACCTCTTAAGACACAAGTGCTGAGAGGGCCAGTTCTTGGAATGAATCCGCAAGGGACCTAAATTACAATGAAACAATAAATTTCCAAGGATAAGTACCGAGCACCATTCCAGCAACTTACAGAGCAGCTAGGTGTTGCAATGACTGCAAGAAATATTGAATTATAAACTCTGCCTAACTGACAGTATGTGCTTGAGTGGGTGAATGGGGAATAAATAAATGCTTCTCAAAATGAACTTCAGCAAGCTTATAGTCTCCAAAGCGGGAGACCATCTCCAATGGGAGAAAGCTCACTAACATATAACTCCTGGTCAGATTACCGGTATTTCGAAACCTGATGGTGCGTGCATACGTGCGTGCGTGCGTGCGTGCGTGCATGCGAGTGTGTGTGTGTGTGTGTGTGTGTGTGTGTGTGTGTGTGTGTGTGTGTGTGTGTGTGTATGAATTCAATCATTAAAGTCCCTTGAGGAAGACCAAAAGAGGTCGAAATATTGGGAAATATTTTACGTGATTGCTGTTGTGCTCTTTGCTTGGATGTTTTTAGATAGATAGATAGATAGATCGATAGATCGATAGATAGATAGATAGATAGATAGATATACAGATATACACACACACACGAGAGACAGAGAGAGAGAGAGAGAGAGAGAAGAGAGAGAGAGAGGACAGAGAGAGAGAGAGTGAGTGAGTGAGAGGGCAGCAATAGACTGGAGTAAAAGCTCTGCACACAAACACACCTACACACACACACACCACACACACACACACACACACACACACACACACACACACACACACTATCCTCGAGGCTATACTAACAGTATTTCTGAAGACGCGTCTGGTTCTGTTCACCATTCATTCGTCCACCCCTCTGCCTTCATCTCATTTATCCCAAAAAGACGGCAGATCTAGACTCACCGTCAATTACTGGCCCGGGAACGGAAGCCTCCTGGTTTTCCACAGATTGACCGGCTGTGCGACTGGTACTGAAATCAATAAGAACAATCCTTGTTGTAGCAGCAGCAGCAGAAGCAGCAGCAGCAGTGGTGGTAGCAATATAGCAGCAGCGACAGCCACAGCAACAGCAGCAGTTTTAATAGTACCAACTATATAGTAGTTGAATCAGTAGCAGCACAGTACAAAGTAGAAACAAAAGCAGTAGCATCAGTAGTTTTGTTGTAGTTGTAGAGGTAGCAGCAGCAGTAGTAGCAGCAGCAGCAACAAACAACAGCAGTAACAACAGCTGCAAATGGTGGAACACCCACTGAACACTTCACAAACACCATCTCAAGAACAACACGTTAAAACAGGCAGCAAAATCAGCAGTCTTTGTGCTGGGTGCCTGTGGGATTATACCTTGAAACTACTGACTGCAAAACTGAGTGCTCTAGACTACTACTGAGCTAGTCACACACCCTGTGAAAATTTGCGGTGAGCTAGTACATGGAAAACGGTCACAAGCAGACCCTAACTGTGCTCTAGAGACGTCCTGCCGGAGAATTCTAGGCTTTAGCGTCGACCTGATCATCTGGAAACAGCAGCATGGCGAAAGACTTGTAAGAAGGTCTCTCCTATGTTGAAGAGATCCTTGCTCAAGACCATTCTAAATTTTACAAACGTCATTGCAAACTTGGTTTGTCTTAAGATGCTTATTCAGTAAACTTTCAGATCACAGGCCTAGTTCGGTTCCAGACTGTTCTGATCAGAACAACTTTCAGACTGTGAACCTAGTTCGTCTCAAGACCGCTTTAGGTTGAACGAACTTTTTGATTGCGAATCTAGTTCGTCTAGTTCATGATCTCGGCGATTTTGTCTTTGTTCTTAATTGCTTTATCTCTTTGCTCGTCATCCAAGATGGATGAGATTTGTGGTGACAGAAGGATTGTTTCAGTTTGAAGGAAGGGAGGTAACCATTTGAAAGCTCTCATATAATGGACCTTACTTTGTGTTAACTCTCAGGTTATTAAAAGCAGTGTGTGTTTGTTCGACCTGAATTTCTTTTCTCTCGATTTGGAAAAAAAAAATATATGAATATGAACAAGTCAAGTTTCATGAAACAGATTGCTAAAGTTGACTATAACAGCCAATACAAAACAGTTCCAAATTCAGCTAACCCAGTAATATATCTCAGCTGAACACTGGTCTCTCTCTGTCTGTCTGTCTGTCTGTCTGTCTGTCTGTCTGTCTTACTACACACGGCGATTAGGATTATCAGTCTACATCACTCTTCAGTCTCTACCCCCCCACTGTGTCCTCCTCTCATGCCTCCACGCAGTCTGCTGGGAGTTTCCTCTGAAGCGCACTGACCCCATAGTGGTCGCGAGGCACTGACGACAATGGGGCAGAGACCTTTGACATCATCGCTGTGTGTCTCAACTCTCCGCTCCCTTCCATGCTGTTCTTATCTGATTGTGCAGCGACTGATCGGGGATAGGGGGAGGTTTCGCTCACACACCCCTCCTGTCTTCAGAAAAAACCGGCCATCTCTTTTCCTTCTCCTTCTCCACCCACCATGGTGCCGGACAGATGACAAGTTGTACACGTGTTTCATAGGCGGGGACAACATAGCTTTTGTCTATTCGCATAGAGGCTAAACATACATTTCTGAAAGATTGTCTTCTCAAATCTTTAGCACATTTCCTCACATGGCAGGTGGTGGGGGATGACCGTCCCATTTCAGATTACCCCCGCCCCCCTTCTGATTAAAAACACCCCGTCCTCTCTTCTCTATTGCGATATTATTGGCTGTCATGTTTCTCTGACAGCCTGTCAATCAGACAGGCACCAGAGACCAGATGTGTAGGTTAGCGCACAAGAAAAAGGAGAAGCCAAGTCTCCTCACTTCACTGCTCCACAGAAGGCTGCAAGACTGATCACCAACAGTGAACCAACAAAGGAAACAGGTAGGTAGGGGAACGTTCATCTCTCCCACTCTGAGATCCTGTGACTGGTTTTACTGATTAACCCAGAACCAACCTGGGTTGTTAACCCCTGTCCCTGGTCTGCAAGCTATTGGCCTGGCACAGCAGTCCAAATGGATCAGCCTCCCTGAAGTGAAGGTGGACCAGTCACCAGCAACCAGAGGGAGATCCATCCACACACCCTCCAGCTAACCAGCTAACTAACTAAAGCGGACTTCATACACTCATCTCAATAACACATATGAACACATTGTGGCCTGCCTACACACACACACACACACACACACACACACACACACACACACACACACACACACACACACACACACACACAAACTGGGTTCAACGAATTTTCGAAAGCATTCTTATGATCGTTGTAAAATCATACGGAAAGAATATGAAGTTAGGTATGTCACTTTGACAGAAAATCTCATGTTGAAATTAGAATTTCTTCCGACGATGTTTTCTTTTCTGGACATTAAGAAAATTCTCTTTTTTTTTTCCGAAGAAATCTAGCTGTCAAACATTGCTTTTCGTATTCTAATTCAACGATTAAGACGATGTAGAGTGGTTGCAGAAATATTTTCCCTCGTGAAAATCTGTGGGGATATGTACAATAGCAAGGTAAGTTTGCGAAAATAGTAGGTTCACGTTTGAAAAAATACCCTTTTCCGGATTTGTGACCAGTGATATGGTTAGGCCAATGCGCGCGCGCGCACACACACACACACACACACACACACACACACACACACACACACACACACACACTCACACACACACACACACACACACACACACACACACACACACACTCTCTCTCTCTCTCTCTCTCTCTCTCTCTCTCTCTCTCTCTCTCTCTCTCTCTCTCACTTACTCACAGGCACATGCATACCTTTCTGACATTTCCGTTGATGGTGGCTTTGGTACACATTTGAATTCTGAAATATGAATATAAGATCACCACATTAAAAGCACAGATGCTCTACAGTCGCAGTATTCACTTTAGACATGATTTGCATGCGCGCGCGCGCACACACACACACACACACACACACACACACACACACACACACACACACACACACACACACACACACACACAGATGAACACAAAGTCTTCCCACTGGACTGTAACTCGAGCACCCTTATTTGCCCTTAGTTCTGTTCTTTAGACAAAAGATTTGAATTGCTTAAAGGAAATATAAGTTTTGAGTAATTTTGATTGACAATCCTGAGCAAGCCTTTTGTTTGATGTGAAGAGTAAGAAGTGGAAGATGTTGTCTTTAAGGAGTTGAACTCAAGTGTGTTCCCTATTAGAATTATAGAGTTGTTTGTATATTAAAATTAACCTTCACCCTTCTTCTTTTTATATTAAAATTCACCTTCACTCTCTTTTTTATTCATGGTGACAGAAGCAACTTTCCAGTACTAATCATCAAAAGAAATTTGTATTTTCATCAGGACTGTTAAAAATACTCAAAAATGGCTCAGGTACAATTTGCCTAAGGCTTATGCACATAAACGCGTTTTTGCTTAAAGTGGCAGACAGTACCAGAAACACAATCAGATATGAAATGATGTATGAAAAACAGTCTGACACATTTTAAGTGCAATTTTACACATTATAGTTACATTTACATACAAGATAAAAAAAATGCATTACATAGTTGTAATTCAACAAAAGGCAGTTTGCCTTTCTTGGACTGGCCTTTTCTCTCTTTATCTCATCTTAAAGAGAGATTGAACTGCCTTACTGATTTGTTTGGAGTCCAGTAGGTACACGATGACTTCGATTGTTTTGGGAGTTGCCCGCCGGAGAGGTGCACAGATCTCTTCCTATTTGCAGACATCACCATAAAAATAGGCCTTGCTGGTTATTCGAACGTCCACTTGGCCACATAGTAGTACGGATTCTGGGCCAGTTGAAGTGGACATAAGAATCCCAGGGTCTGTGGAGGTTACGAAACGTGGTTTGTGGCTGAGGGGCTGTGATTTTGGCTTGATGAATCTTCACACTTGCCCTTGGAACTTCCAGGAAAGGGTATGGTCTCAGCCGACGCAAGGAAGCTAACATGAACGCATCATCTTTAATTTTTCTGTCTCCACAACAATTTCTTCTCTCTCAGGTATTAAGTGAAGTTTAGCGGATGGTGTGAGACAGTGAGAAACTGATAAACAACAACGAAAGGGAAACATGTCTTCAAAATCGTCATAAACTCAGTGGTGGTGAAATTAGGCACATTTAGTCCAAGGACATGTTTTATTAGAGTCACCTCTTACAGAACGTTAGGCAGTCAACAGTATTCCTAAATCATCTTCACAGATTTTACTAAACACTGAACTAAGATTATCCTGTCAGACTGTAAGGCATAAATACAAAACATGCATAGACTCAAGACTTCGAAACTAGATTCCACATACTTTTCTTCTGGATCAATCAGTGAAGAACTGACATGGTATTTTAAAGGAGGGGAGATAACCATTCCGCTCCCTGATATACACTGATGTTAGATTTTGTCCGTCGTTCTGATTTATTTGGCTTGTAGTTTGATATGTGTTCTTGATTATGTTGATAATAACGTTATTTACAAATAATGCATAAGTTGATCGTAAATAAGATTTCAACTCAAAACATTGACCTAGGTTACCACTTTAAAACAAAACATAAAATGAATAACTTTCTAAGTCGACTGACAGATTAACATGTATTTCATGACTACAACGACTGAAAAAGTAAACATGTATTTCGTGAGTATTTTAACGATCAAAATAAACCACAATATACGGGGGTATGCATTGTGCCCAGCACTGGTGAACTGAAAAGAACATTATCCAGCACATTTTACACTAGTGTGATGGTTTTCAAACATGAAATTTCAAAAAGTTTTTACAAAAAAATCCCAGAATGGAGAGAAACGCATAGAAACGCCTTTGGAGAGTTATTTGAGCATCAGACAGTGCGCCACAGAAACAGTGATTTCTTATTCATACAGTAATTTCTTATTCATCTCTTAGGAGATCCAAGTAAAGGTTGTTCTGTACAATTCTTAGCCACTCTCAATGCTTGGGTTATTGAACAGCAGAGCTGACCACTCAGACTGTTCCATATCTTTTGATCTCCCTTGCATCCTTGAATGGATCCTCAAGCATAGGCTCAAAGATTGTCCCCTCCATTTTATACTGTTTGAATAATGCTTTTAATTTTTTCAGCAACTTTTTTTCCTCTCCACACTTTTGTTTTGTTCCATTTACTACCCTTTGCTGGCTGTTTTGAGGGTGCTGTTGGGTTCTTTTTCGAACCCTTGGTGGTGAGAACACCACAGAATTATGGACTGTGCTGTGTCTCTATTTGACACCAAGAGTATATACACAGTTAGCGGTGTCTGCCTGATGAGTTCAGATCCAGCGGACGAAAAGCCTACGAGCAGACAATACAAATAAAATAAACATACTTTCAAAAACTATGTAGGTTCCGGGCAGGCAATACAAATAAATATACTTTCAAAAATTATGTTGGTTCCGTTAGATAGCTACTGAATGGATATATACATAATTCTCTATTTTCTTCAGCTTTAAATTTTTTTTTTTTTTTTTTTTTGGTTAAAGTTCAGATCTTTGCGAAATCACTACTATAAAAACAGAAGAATGGTTAACCTGCACTTGTTTTCACCACTACTTAATTATTCAGCATTATTATTTTATATACTTTCTTTGTTCAACTGTATTCTTGTGTACCCGTCCACAGGTTAAGGAGTAAAATGCAATCAACTAACCGTCATTTAATTTGCATGTCTCTTCCTGGCAGTCGTAGCGTTCACAGCGGCAAACTGTATTGCCGTCAAACCCAGCAAGACCGGTACATCTGGTCGTGTTTGGAATGGGGGAGAACCCTTCCTCCCACAAACAGCGGCAGAAGGTATCGTGTGTAGCGTTGCCGGCCCTGACCAAGGTTTTTCCGTAGTTGGCAGGGCATCTATGATGTCGTTGACGACAGATTGGGGTTCTGGTGACAGAGGGTGCTGTAATTCGCATACATGCTGATATTCGCAAAGTGCACGTATGCGCCTGCAAAAAGTGTCTGTGTTTGCTTTTATGACAGGATTGTCTTTTCTTGGATGAGTCGGGCTGAATGGGGGCTATACTGTACAGTCAGCTGCTGGCTACATACGCTAAGGTGTCAAGCCCACAGGTGAAACAGCAGATGGGAATGTCCACTTCAGGAGAGTGGGTGAAAGAGGCAACTGGGGTGGGACGATAGAGAAGGGTGTTTGATGTAGAGAGAAATCGCAGTAGCGGGGGGGGGGGGGGGGGGGGGGGGGGGGGGGGGGGGGGGGGGGGGGGGGGGGGGGGGGGGGGGGGGGTGGGGGTAAATCGATCTAACACTACACAGAACCTCCAGTACCGACAACATGTTAAAATGGATGTCGAAATGGTTGTTGCCTACTATTGACAGTCAAGGCTCGGACAGGATTGGAACTCGCGACATCTAACTGCAGTTTTGGTGCTCTCACCACCGAGCCATCCAGGCAACCTCAAAGTTGACCTTGGGTGTCAGGCTGGCTGTTATGCAAGCGGGAACAGGAACTCTCACCTGCGTTTATAACTCTCCGAAGAGTTGGGGGTCAAAATCGCCTGGTTTGCACTGTTCGCAGGTCACCCGGGCATAGCGTGTCTTGTCCTTGAGTTCCTCTTCGACCAAAGGGAATTCTCCTGCCAAACATTGGAAAAAAAAGTGTGTGCGTAGCTTTAATCACTTAGTCTCTCTCTCTCTCTCTCTCTCTCTCTCTCTCTCTCTCTCTCTCTCTCTCTCTCTCTCACACACACACACACACACACACACACACACACACACTCTGACTGACTGACTGAAACCATTTACGGTTAGATTAACATGTTGTACTACTGACATTTAAAAACATAATGAATTAATGAAAAACCAAAATAATACACGTAACATCTGAATGATGTAAAAATCATAAAGGAAATTTAAACTGGGAAATAGTTAACATTTATAAGTAAAATGATGAAATCAGAGACTGAAATTATAAAATAAACTACATCTTAGCTGTACTAAAATAACCCATCTCTCTCGCACTCACTCTCTCACTCACTCACTCACTCACTCACTCTCTCTCTCTCTCTCTCTCTCTCTCTCTCTTTCTCTCTCTCTCTCTCTTACACATACGCACACACACACGTGCGCGAATACACACACACACACACACACACACACACACACACACACACACACACACACACACACACACACACGACGTAACCACACCCTTCCTTACCAGCCTGGCAGGTTGTAGCGGTCAAGCAGGCCCAGACACAGCCGCCTTCCCCTGTTCTCTGCACGTGAAGCGTCAGCCCGGACCCCAGGCCTCCTGGGCAGCACCTGGCCGTCTCTTGGTCCCACTTGTCTTGGGAGAGAAATTCCGGACAGCTGTCACTGTCATACTGACACTGGAGGTTCTGTTTGTGCCAGGCTGTGGCAGCAGGGACGCTGTCCGTGGAAGGTGGTTCCCCTGCATCTTTGGATGCTTGCACCAGCGTCGCCACTGAGCTCGCAATCTGTTATCGGTGACAGAAAGAAATCGACAGCAACAGGCACTGGTATTAAACCAATAATCTTGTATCTGAAAAGTGTAGAGTACACGTAGCATCAATATGGCGATTTTGAAATCTCGAGGAGAAAGTGTAAGGATGTTGAAGAATAAAAAAAAAAAAAAATCAAACGCAAAATTTAGAATGCTTAAGATGAAATCTATAGGACTCAAGCGTCAGAATACTCAACAACAACAAAAAAAAAAAAAGTCACAGAACACAAAGTGTCGGGATGCTTACAATAAAATCTCTTGAACAGTCAGGATGATGACGAAGGACAAAGCGTTAGAATGCTTAGGGGAAAAGTCTGGACAAAATGTCCAGATCCTTAAAAAAAAAAAAGAAAGAAAGAAAGAAAGAGAAAAAAAAAGAAAAAACTTTCGGATCAAAGCGTCAGGATGTCTTTGAATATTTTTTCTAGGACAAAGTGCCAGGATGCTTATGAAAAACAAAACTTTAGGGCAAAGAGTCCGGATGCCTTGGAAACCAAACCTTAGGACAAAGTGCCAGGATGCTTATGAAAAACAAACTTTAGGGCAAAGAGTCCGATGCCCTTGGAAACCAAACCTCTAGGACAAGTGCCAGGATGCTAAGGGGGGAAATCTGGACAAAGTGTTTGAATGCTTTAAAAAAAATCCTAGGGGCAAAGTGTCAGGATGCCTATGAAATTTTTCTAGGATGAAGAGTCAGGATGCCAGCCGCCGTGGCGAAGTGGTTAGCATCGCGGACTCCCGGCTGGGAGGTCGTGTGTTCGATTACCGTCAGAGTCAGGTGGTATTTTTCCGCCCCGACTGGCTCCTACCCAAAGCTGAGTTTGCTACGGGCTCAGTTGGGAAGACCGAGACCATACAGTCAAGCTTCATCCACTAAATGGATGCGTCTCAAAGAGTGTTGTTCAAATTTACTTACCACACACAGCAAGTGTCTGTATTCTTGGGCCTGGTTAACGCTGAGACATATTACGAAAGTAAGAGCAGAGTACAGCTCTGTCATGCAGTCTCAGACCGAAATGGAAATCCGCTGCATCACTTCATAATCCTCATTCTCATCAATAAGCATTACAAACAAAAGTCTCAATTCTGTACCCTCCATGCCCTGCTCTTACGGCGGCCTCAGTTTCGATGCCCTCTCCCACGTCTATGGCCTCGGTTTGATTCCGTCGGGATCACCGGTATTGGAAAATTCATGGGGCTGTCGTTGGACGGACGGAGGGGGGGCTGCTCACTCACGCCAGCTCCGCGACTAAGCAAGCATTGTCGTTAGTAGGGGGGCTTAGTAGGTGGCGTCCTGTGTATGTTGGATCAGAATTGGCGCCACTGAACACCACCGAAGTGACTCGGCAGCGTAGCAGTGTTTCCTCCGGTGAGTTGCCTCTTAACGACTTGACACTGAGCGCTCCCTGTGGATTGCCGGGGCTGCAGCGGGATAGGCCTGGCTGTGGACGGGAAGGTCAGAATGAGCGGCGTGGATGCAATGCCACCGAAGTGGCACAGAAGATGGGACAGCAGAAAAAAAAAAATTTGAGGATGCTTGTGCAAAGCACTCTAGGACATAGTGTCAGGATGTTTATGAAGAAAGACAAATAGTCGGGATGCCAAGGCAACAAAACCTATGGGAGAAGTGTCAGGACACTTACGAAAAGAAACCTCTAGGACAGAGAGTCGAGATGTCTTAGAAACAAAAATCTATACGATAAGTGTCATGACGCTTATGGAAAAAAAACGCATTCTAGGACAGTCAGCATGCTTATGAAAATGTCCAGGACGAAACGTCAGGATGTTTATGTTAAGAAAAAAGAATCTCTAAGACAGCATCAAGATGCTTTTGAAAAAAAAAAAATCTTTAGGACAAAATGTATGGACGCTTATGAAAAGAAATTCTTTAGGACAAAATGTCAGGATGCTTGGGGGAAAATCTATAGGACTAAGTGTCAGGATGCTTACAGAATTTGTTTTCTACATTGGTTCTATCATTTGAAAAAAAAGAAACAGCGGTGTACTTCTTTGTATATAGAACAAAAGAGCTTGAAACAAAGCGCTTCTTAAATATGATATATTGTAAGCTGAGATTTAACCTTTTATGCATTGTTATTCTTCATTAGTCATTCATTTTTAGTCATGGTGCATCAGTAACAAGTATAGATCACAGCTGATTCATTATGTACAATATCTTTGCAAAAGTCTTTTTTTAAGCAGTAGTTCGTTTCTAAACGTCATAGAAAGAGTGAAGGGTGTTTTGTTTATCACAATAATGTCTAGTCTAAACAAAGCAAGCTTGAGGGCACATTTTTAAACACAACCTATATTTCACCGGCTTGATCAGTTGCCACGGACTGGGCTTTCCACTGATGGCCGCCATGGATAGTTCACGATTATTTTCTTGTCCTGGTGTGTGACCGTAGAGTTTTTGACGCTACCAGAGTGATCAAAACCTGATCACACGCTGTTCTGGCGTCAACTTTCCTTCTTTTTTTTTTTTTTTTTCCTTTTTCTTCGGCGGCAGTTTGTGTTGGAACAGACCCTCAGAAATCGTTTTCAAGTCAAATGGGAAGTTTCTTTCACTGATCGGGGTAAACACTGAGAATGAGCGACGAGTGTGTGCATGCTGGTGTCCAATCATTTCAGCGGTGTAAGACAGAACCAGATCACTGGACACAGCCTGGTCACAGGCATTAGTGACTGCCCGGACGCCATGGTGAACAACTGTTCGACGAGGTGCCAAACTCTCCAATGTACACGTGTCAGTCTATTTCAAATGCAATCGGTCTAGCGTCCGATGTCCACCACTCAGATAAATCCGGGAGAGGGGAAGTTACGACAGAAATCAGTTCTCTCATTTGAAGACTGTTCAGTGGCCATAGCAATCTGTTTGAGGTGAATGACAAAACCTGATTCTGATTTATCACTGAATTCCCCCCCCCTCCCCCCACACATACAGGACACGTCCACGCTGGCAACAGTTCTAGTCTTTACACCAGCAACCGTGGCGAAGTGTTGGTATCACGGACTCCCAGTCGGGAGGTCGCGGATTCGATTCCTGTTATAGCTCAGTTGGCCTCAAGAGAAACCAGGCGGTGGGTGTAGACGAGGAGCCGGACTGAGCGACATGGGTGTAATGCCACTGAGCTGGCACGGAAGATACGACAAAAATGTCTGTGAATGTTATGGGGGGACTGAAGAGTAAGTCTCGGCTCGATGTGCCTAAAGTCCAATATGCCCATGACCTTTGGGGCTCGACAGGGAATAGGCCACTATTTTCAGTGCACCCCCATTGCTCCATATCCTTTTGCTTTCCTGGTTGCATGCGATAAAACACACGTTCTTACACGTCACAATGCCCGATTGACAAATTCCATACCGGGTAGAGTGCGGGCGCGCGCGCGCTCGTGTGTATGTGTGTGTGTGTGTGTGTGTGTGTGTGTGTGTGTGTGTGTGTGTTTGTTGTGTGTGTGTGTGTGTTGTGTGTGTGTGTGTGTGTGTGTGTGTGTGTGTGTGTGTGTGTTTTAACTGGTCGAAAAGCACGCATCTTTCGTATCTATAGCAGCATGTGTTGTGGCCTGAGAATGCACATCTAATTTCAAACCCGTGAGTGTGCGTGCGTGCGTGCGTGCGTGCGTGCGTGCGTGCGTGTGTGTGTGTGTGTGTGTGTGTGTGTGTGTGTGTGTGTGTGTGTTAGTGTGTGACGTGTGTGTATCTGTGTGCGTGCGTGCGTGCGTGCGTGCGTGCGTGCGTGCGTGTGTGTGTGTGTGTGTGTGTGTGTGTGTGTGGTCTCCAATCTCATTTGCCAAAGGGCATATACACAAAGAGATTGAATGATCACGTACGTTAGGGTGTCAAACACACACAGAACTGGCATGACAAATAGACGTTGAACAAGCTCTGTTCTCATTCTGCTATTCCAGTCTGTGGGCCAACAAACGAAAGAAACACAAGCATATCCAAGATGGGCAGAGAGATTTTGTTCTCAAGCCATCGACTTTACGAACTTCCTTTTCGTGATAGCTTGGCTTAGACACGAGTTGTTGAAAACCCCCATTGGTTGCAGCTTTACATGCTTTGATCAAGTTCCTTTTGCCATGATCAAACTGGTTTTGACGAAAAAAAGACTTTTCAGTTGGAGGCGTCGGCCTTTGATGAATGAGTTTTGCTGAGTGGACGTCTGCCGATTGAGTAGTGTACTTGGACCGAGGATAATACCTATTCCGGTGGTAAATGCAATGAAGAAGAAGAAGAGGAGGTCGAAGAAGAAGAAGGAGGAGGAGGAGGCGGAGGAAGAGGAGGACGGGGGAAGTGGGGGGGGGGGGGGGGGGGTAGAGGCTTTTAAATCCACCCTAAGCGCTGTCCATTATCGCCAAGCTGAGAGAGCACTCCAAGACTACTATATATGAAGTATTTGGCAGGTCTGACCACTCCCCTTCTGACATACGCCTCGGCCCTGACCATGATGGACAACAAGGTTCTTTTCATCCCTCTTGAAGGCATGGAAGGACTTTGCTTTTAAATGTTAATTTCTATATGGTTTTCATATTTTGTTTGTTGAGAGAGAGAGAGAGAGAGAGAGAGAGAGAGAGAGAGAGAGAGAGAGAGAGAGAGAGAGAGAGAAAAAAACTATTACAAATTTCAGTGACAATGGAATTTTCTCCCATGTTAAACGATACCCCTACTTCCGACGAAAGCCCACCTGGCAAAATGCCCACTCTGTAAAAGTCCAAACGACGGAAGTTCTGGTCTCTTTTCGGCTTCTGCATGAGGTTGTCACATGCAGTTAGGTGTGCGTGGTAAAACTGATCGGAGAAAAGACGAACACTGGTCTCTAAACAGAGAAAAAGGAAATTGTCTCACTGTCCAGTTGGTGTGTACTACTGTTTAGTATCAGGGGTGGTTTTGTACTGTATGTGCTGTCGTCGTTTCCTTGTGGTGCCAACATCAGCAGCTGCCATGATTTAGCACTTAGATGAAGCAGAGATTCAGATTTCTGGCCCAATGTGCTTAAGTTAAATGAACCCGAACTCCCAAAATATTCAGTCAAATAAAATGATGATGAGTTTCATATAAAGAAAGAATGAGACAAAGAAAGAAATCATGAAAGAAAAAGAAGAAAGAAAGGAATGCAGAAAACAGAAAGATAACTCTATCACAGTCTCGCAGAAAGTGATGTTGTGTCATACGAGCTTCTGAGAGAGAGAGCTTGTTGAAAAAGTTTCAATTTAAGATTTGTTTTAGATTTCCGCCTGCAGTCGTCTCACTTTGCAATTAGAAAGAAAGATGACATACAAACTGACTGAGACGGATTCGAACTCCTTTGACATTGATTTACTTGCGTAAGCTTCTTGACGGAAAACAAAATCGGACTTACTGACAGTGAAATTTCACGCTTACAAAAATAACAAAGCAAAACGGTTAAACAAAACAAACAAAAAAGGAGGGAGGGAAGGGGGGGGGGGGGGGGGGGGGGGGGGGGGCTTTGCACGTGAGAAACTCTCGCTTGTGGGCACACGTTTATGAGCGAAACAGGCTTATCGATTGCTACTGGCTCCCTCTTACCTCCCATCCTAATCTCCCACTTTGCCCGACATACCGTCTTCCCTCTCTCTCTCTCTCTCTCTCTCTCACACACACACACACACACACACACACACACACACACACACACACACACACACACACACACACACACAAAAAGAAGAAGCAAGGGGAGGATGAGAAGGAGAAACATCACAGAACAAAATCAACATTACTTACTAACGTTGCGCATACTCACAAGTAAAGTAAAAACAAGGAATGCAGTTTCATCTTGAAGGCTGGAACATTCCACGGTGTCTTCATATAATGCACTCTGCAATGCACAGGACTTCAGCACAACCATGATTCACAGCCGACTTTGTTGTACGGCCTATCGATAATGATGATAATGAGTATTAATTCTGAATTTAAAACCGGGTCAGAGGTTCTCTTCTGCTACTGGTACCCAGTACTACCTGCTTCATGTGGGGAGGAAACCCAACGTGAAAATCCGACCTGGAGAGGGATGGGCACCGCCGGGTTTGATTTTTGCCTGATGAATACCACATGGAAGAAGAGAATACAAAGATCATGCCCGATTGATCGCAGCCCGGGTTAATGATGACCACGCCATCCATTGACCCTGGTGTGCATACGGCATCCCGGCAGTGGACATGACACTACCCAAACGGTCGGTGCCATGGCCAGATAAGCTGTACCCTTGTGAGGAACGCGTACAGGTCTGGTATCAATAGGTCCATAACTAGGACATTTCCAAGAGCTGGTATTGCTTGTGACCAGGACTTTGTCATGACAAACTTTGACAACTGATTGACAAACAAGAGGAGAGTGAAACACGGCAGTCTCGCTTTCAATTTTGTCCAATTGAAAGGTGCATGATATCACTGAAAAAAAATCCAAGCAGCGATAGGAGAAAAAAATAGCATATTTGCTTTCTTACAAGAAGACCTTGAAGCCCCAACAAACAGTTTCAACTAGGGGATGACTGGAATTTAAAAGCATGGATCTCAACAAACATTATGGGGATGTGTGACTATTGAAGGACCTTAAAAACTGCTTAAGAAGACTAAGGGGAGAGAAACACAGTACTATAAACACAAGATCCAATGAAGAACGCAAAGGAAAGCTGGATTCAACTACAGTTTGAGGACACTGAAAACTCCAAGACAACAACAATACAAAGAAATGGGAGCGGAGTGTGGGTGGGTGTGGGGTGAGAGGTGGAGAGGGAGGGTGTCCAATGCAGTCCTATCCATCGAGCAAGGTTCGTTCACCAGAAAGTTGTTGGGTGGAGATGGGTGTGCCTAAACCATGTGCCCATCTCCTCACACCCCTACCCCTATTGCCTTATCCTCCATCTTCCTTCTCTCCATCCCAACACCTCAAAGTGTGGAATGTGTGTGTGTTTGGGGGGGGGGGGGGGGGGGGGGGGGGGGGGGGGGGGGGGGGGGGGGGGTGGGGGGATAGCGAAACTCTGGTATCGGACCAACGCTGCACAATGCTCACACGCCACAATCGGGATTTTACTATAAAACACTGTGTACTCCATGTAAGCGTTTGAGGCGTAGCAAAGATCTTACGCCAAAATATGATATTAAACTGACAAAGATGAAATGAACAAAACCTTATCCATCATTTCACTTGGTTTCAGGGATTTTTTTCCCTATGAAGGCATTCACAATCTAGAAATACAGGAGCTACCCCTTACCTGACGTTACACGTCAGGCCTTCACACTCACCAGTGACCCTATCTTTCCGCCAGGTGCTTCATCCAAACAGTCCCATTTCTTTCATTCTAATCTGCCTGCTTGGAACTACCTGGCATGTATCTTGATGAACATATGAAAGACAAGAAGGCAAATCCACTTTCACACACGATGAACATTCTCAACACAATCTTATTGTGCCTGTTCATAAATACTCAGCTCTTTAAGCAGTGCCTTCGCACATTACTTTTTGGTGTGCAGCCAATACCCGAATTTCACATGCCAAGGAAACTGAAATAATAAGCGGAAATCCCGGCAGCCATTATAAATATATCTTTCTCTTTTTTATTTAAGTGGCATCGGTTATCGGATCAATGGAACACCTAAGACGGTGATTTTTTTTTTCCTTTTTGCCAAAATCCACCTCATCATTTTCTTGGCGCTTCACACTTTCCTCTTCATCTTCAAAATCAAACAAACAAACAAACACAGACAAAAAGCGGAAAACAAAAACAAAAAAAAACAGTTTCCTCTATCAACTTGTATTGAGTAAGCAGGTTTTTTTATGACCACTCTCTGTTTGTTCCCTTTCTTTTTTTTTTCCTTTTTTTTTTTTTTGGTTAATCAGGCTCTCAGACACCATACATAGTCTGTATGTTATCGTACAAATGACGTATTGCAGTTGATTCTAGTGTTTTGGCGTTTGATACAAAGTGTCTGAGTTTGTTCATGTTCTAATGTGTGTGGTGTACTGACACTCTCACTCTTATGATATCCTACTTATACAAAGAGAGCAAAACAAATAAATACTAGACTGTTAATATCTTTTTGTTTCTGTTTATATCAAGTCGTTTTTGCAAATATCACCTGACATTTTTTTTTCCGGAACGGACAGATTGAGTATGTTCTAATATATCTAAGTTTGTAAGTACTGTAACATATACACTGCAGAATAGTGAAGCAGGAGGGAGAGGGGAGGGAGGGGGGGGAGAGAGGGAGGGAGGGAGAGGGTGAGACAGACAGCAGCAGAGCGACAGACAGACACAGAAAGACAGACAGACAGATAGAGAGGGTGGGGGGGAAGTGGGGGGGGGGGGGGGGGGACATTATAGGGAGACAAAAAAAAAATGAAAAGGCATATAAAAACTCCTACAGATAATTATGTCACTATATACTTAAGGCATTGTAATAATAGAACAAATAAGCAAGAAAACGAACAAGCGAGAAAAATAAAGTTTATCTATGATATCGATCAATGCATATGTAACTAAAGTAAGTATTAATTAACATCTCTTAATTTAAATTCTCTGTCAAATATCATTTGTAAAGAAATAGGACACAGCGTCTTTCTATACATACTGATGGACATTTTTTTTCTGGTAAAATGAGTAGATTAATGTATACGTGTTCGTCTTCAGGATATCTCGATTTCTTTACGCCAAACTGAACATCTACCTCTGTCAGCTTATCTTAAGTTATTTTATGAATAGATCTGACTCAGCTTACATAACTGAACATTTACTGCTGTCAGCGTTATTTTAAGTTATTTTATACGTAGA
>JADBJO010016327.1:0-15000 GCA_016801955.1 Conus betulinus | reverse complement strand
AGCAGTCTCAAATTACTCGTCATCAGGAAGAATCCTTCAGTTTCTGGAGAAAGAAGGAATTGCAGTATACATCCGGTGTTCCATCCAACATCTTATTCGAAGACGTTCGGATTTAGAATAAGACAAAATGGAGTGCATATGTACAGCATACAACGCAAGGAAATAAGTCCGTCACTCATATATACCGCAATCCTGCATCCACTTTTGCGTGGTGTGACAATTTCCTGTGTACGATTGACCAGATGGATAT
Organism: Conus betulinus; assembly: GCA_016801955.1. Taxonomy (NCBI): domain Eukaryota; kingdom Metazoa; phylum Mollusca; class Gastropoda; order Neogastropoda; family Conidae; genus Conus; species Conus betulinus. Next base: position 14,750 of record JADBJO010016327.1, on the reverse strand, counting down.
AAACAAAAGCGACTTTCTTTTATCTGGGGACTTCAACATCGATATGCTTAAGCATCAATCCTAACACTCCACCATAACGTTGCTAGGATGAAACGCAGTTTGTGTCGACTTCCACAAGAGTGGCGGCAACTTCGGCCACCCTTATTGATCATGTTTACTCAGATAACCCTAACGCAGCTGAAAATGTGAATGCTGCAAACTCGACAATCAGTGATCATTATGTCACTTATTGTACAAGGAAATCTAAAATACCTTTTTAAAAAAAAAAAAAAAGGACGCACTTGCATACTGCATATATCCTGCCACACTGTAATGCGACAGCATTTCTCACGGATCTCACCATAACCTCTCTCTCATTCCCTGTATCACACAAGTGATCCTAACACTGCCTTCCAGATTTGGCACAATAATGTCTTTGTTTTTTGTTTTTTTCAGGTTCTAGACAAACATGCACCATGCAACAAAAGAGTAAAGTACTCTGTTACACCATATAGGTATACAAGAGAGATCGATGAAGCAGAAAAAAAAAAAAAAAAGACAAATTCAAACAAGAGAAACGTTTAAAAAAAATTTAGAGCGCGGTGTAATTATCTTGAACATTTGATACGAAAACATTTTAAAAACATCACTTTCTGATAAGCTTATTGAAAGCAACAGAGATTATCCACCACATAGCGAACCATCAACACTGTAACTAGAGGTTCCAACAAAGTTTCTCCACTATACCTCAAACTTTCACAGCAGACAGTTTTGGTAATCATTTTCTCTCAGCAGTCAATACAGCAGTCCCCTCGCAAAACAACCACGGTAGAACAACACTGTTCAGGGATACTTTGAACGTTTTGTAAACAGATGACAAAATGGAGTCCGGCCGTTCACTATACCTCCAATAGGTTACCTGAAGTTGGAAAACTAGTAATCTCAATGAAAAACAAACAAAAAAGAACTTCAGGGCAGGACAAAATCGGTTCCAGTATATTGAAACTATCTCTACCCTATATTGCGGAAAGCCAAAGTTATATAATTCGTGCATACAGAAAGAGCCTTTCTAGGGGCATTAAAGAAAGCAAAGATAGTACCTGTTCCTAAAACAAAAGAAATCACGGAAATTAATAGTTGTAGACCCATATCCCTGTTATTGATATTATCTTAACCATGACACCTTGTTAGAAAAGATTTATTTGAATACCAAAAGAATACAAACAGCTTTCTTGGAGTCTTATCGTGGAGACGGATATAAAAGTCTTACTCAGTGGCTCCTGTTCTGCTGAAAAATTTATCAAGAAAGGTGTACCATAAATATCGATTTTAGGCCCCCTCCTCTTTTGTCTACCAGTGACCTTCCGTTACACATCTCAAGTAACGAGGTATGTGAATTGTTTGCTGATGATAGCACTATACAGACAGCTGTCAGTAACATATTGACTGCTTACAACATAGTCTCATGCAAGTAGAAAACTGGTGTGAAATTAATCTTATACACTTAAATCCTACCAAAACCACAGTGCATGATTACATCCACCCGACAAAAACATCAGCTCGGTTTGTTTCCACATAGTTTATCTATTGAAGACTGTCAAATCTGATCAGACAATATAGACTACTAGGATTAGTGGTAGACGACCAGCTACAGTGGGATGGTTATATCAATTATATAAGCAAAATTATCTCGAAAAACTTGTTCTTTTAAAGAAACCGAAACATTTCACTGATACTACTAGTTCCCGTAAAATATTCTACAAGATCTCATATTGATTATGCTTTTATTTTTCTCGTTTCCTTTTTCTTCTTTTTGTCTCATAAAGACATTTTAGAATATGATTTCTATTTTCTTCTTTTGATTATTTTGTTCTAGCTGTACTTTGAATTACTTTTTTCAATTACTTTGCTTTTGCTGTTGTACTTTATAAATTGTGTGTGTGTGTGTGTGTGTGTGGGGGGGGGGGGGGGGCGCTCGTGTGTGTGTGTGTGTGTGTGTGTGTGTGTGTGTGTATGTGTGTGTGTATGTGTGTGTGTGTGTGTGTGTGTGTGTGTGTGTGTGTGTGTGTGTGTGTACCCGTCGCAAAACGTAACATGTGGAAAACGAAGAGTAGGTAGGACCGATGCAGGAAATGGCAAGAAAACCTTCCAAGAGTAGATCTTTCTCAGCGCTGTTTCTTGTGCAGAAGGAATGTTCAGATTCAGTCCCTGAGAAACACTCTCTCTGTGAAGGTGTAGGTCTAGACACCGGGAAAAGGAACACATGGCGAACAGACTTATGATATTCATCTCTGTAAGCATCCTTATTTGGTGCTTATCCGCATGTTTATCCGTCTACTGTTTTCCTCCTTTTCTTTGTTCTCTTTATATAAACCAAGTTTGCAGGACTGTTGATAACCTTTTCCATCTTGCCTTTACACTGTGCTATGAAAATGTGAATGACAAACATGAATGGACCAAGGCAGGGACTGTATTGTTATGCCAGATTTACATAACTAAAGTTTGCCTATCTTTTCTTGATCTAGTAGCGAAGTGAAACAACTGCAGGCGGAAATCTAAAGAAATCTTAAATGGTAGTGATAGCGCACCGCAAAAAAAAAAAAAAAAAAAAAAAAAAAAGGTAGACGAACGAATCACAAGACAAAACACGATGCGTTTCGACCTCTTAGGTCTTCTTCAGACAAAATACACAACGCTCAGGACCACGAAAATGAACGAACAATCACTTACCTTCACCCACTTCAGCGCAAGATAGGCGTTGAAATTGGGGCTGCTCTCACACTTGTCGCCAGAGTTTTCTCGGTCATGAAGTTGAGGATCCCATGAACTGTATGGCTATTATGACACAAAACACTTTAACGCTTATCTTGCGCTGACGAGGATGAAGGTAAGTGATTGCTCGTTCATTTTCTTTGTCCTGAGTGATTTGTATCTTGCCTGAAGACCTAAGAGGTCGAAACGCGTCGTGTTATCTCTTGTGTTTCGTTTGTCTACGTTTTTTGTTTGTTTGTTTCTTTGTTTTACGGTGCGCTATCACTGGGATGGCGAACCGATTTATGGTGTTCGAAACTGAATGACAGTAAAAAACATTTTACTGTCCAACGCTGGGAACGCCTCGCATCGTATTACTGACCGTCATGACAGATTTCCCTGAAGCCTGGGCTGCTCTTGCATTGTTTAACCAACTGTCATGACATTTTTCTGTCCGACGTTGGGGCTGCTCTCACATTGTGTAACTAAATGTCACGACAGATTTCTCTGAAGCTGGTGCTGCTCGTAACATTGTTGAACTGACTGGCATGGCAGATTTCTCTGTCTGAAGTTGGGGCTGGTATTGGTAATAGCTGTGTGGGTTTCAGAATTCTGAAGATGGGGCTGCTCTTACACTTCTCATGACAGACTACTGTGTCTGAAGCTGAGGCTGTTCTTGTATTCATAATTGCATGTCATGACATTTCTGTCTGAAATGGGTGCTGCTCTTAACACTGTGTTGTCTGGCATGACGTACTCCTCTCTTTGAAGTAGGGGCTGCTCTTACATTGCACAGCTGAGTGCTATGACAGATTTTTTTGAAAGTGGAAACTGCTCTCACACTTGTCATGACAGATTTCTCAGTCATCAAGTAGAGGCCCACATGAATTGTATGGCGGACTATTATAGCACTTTTGTGTTTGAAATTGGAACTATTTCACATTGTATAACTGCCATTGCCTTTCACAGGCACGAATGATCCGCCATAGTAATATGCCAACCATTTCATTTCTAGTCCGCCAACATATCGATTGATTACAGTAGATATTTCTGCAGACTCTTTCCGTGCTTGCTGCTCACGAGATCATTATATCCTCCGAAACACAAGCACTGGGGCAACCACTTGGGGAGAGGGGGGGGGGGGGGGGATAGGGGCAGTACGTGCGCCAACTTCCGTAGAAGATGAATTTGATAAAAGAAAGAAACTTGCATTTCGTTTATAGAGTATCCTCACTTAAACAGTAAATGTAAATAAAGCATACAAAAACAAAACATATCAGACTCGAAGCATGGGGCCTGTAATTCTACTACATTGTCCACAAGACCCCCTAAGCCCCTCTGACTTCATTTTCGTTTACTGTGCAGACCCGTGAGGTCAGCAGAGACATGGCCATCGCCGACCAGCTTGAAGGAAGCAGCTCTGTGGTGGTCTGAATGATGACGACCCTGATCCTGCTCTTCAGATGCTGCTGTTGTCACGTAAACGATGCTATGTCATCCGAGTCCAGTTGCCTGTGTGCAACAAGAAACACGCTTGCTGTCCACAGGAAGGTATACAACACAACTCTCCAAAGCCTTAGCTTGTCATTTCCAGTTCCACCTGAATGAAACGGAAAAAAACAATATGTAAATTTACACTAATCATTTTAAGAAGGTAGAGGGGACGGGTCGTCGTCGTGTACATTTATCACCGTGGTAAGCCTATACAGTTTTGATATAATTTAGTTAACTACATGCTTTTGTCTTCTGTGATACCCAGACTGCCTGTGACCCTGAAGTTCTGTTGCGAATGTGTGCGAGAGAGAAAGAGTGAGTGTCTATGCACCCGTCCCAAAACGTAATGTTTATAAGAAAATGAAGAGGGTATGAAAATGCAGGAAATGACGACAACACGTGACAAGGCTGTATGTTTCTCAGGGTTGCTGCTTGTGCAAAAGGAATGCTGACATTGTCACTGAGGACCACTCTCTGTGAAGGTGTAGGTCTAGACACTGGGAAAAAGAGTAGGTGGCGAGCAGACTTAAGACATCCATCCCGATATGCATCCCTTTTGGTACCTGTCCGCATGTTTATCCGTCTGCAGTTTTTTTGTTTTCTTTATACAACCAGGTCTGCAGAATCTTTGATACACTTAAAAAAAAATCTTGCTTTACTGGTTATCATGAAAATGTGAATGAGGAAAAACATGTTTGGACCGAGATACGGATTGTATTGTTGTGCCATCTCTTTTCTTGGTTGAATTAATCGATGATCAAGGATGACGAATCGATTTATGGTGTTGGAAAATGTATGAAAGTCCACCGGATTTCCCTGTTCAAAGCTGGGGACGCTCTCGCATTGTATTACTGACCATCATGGCAGATTCATCTGAAGTTCAGGCTGCTCTTGCATTGTTTAATTAACCGACTGTCATGACAGATTTTTCGGTCTGAAGTTGTGGTGCACTCACGTTATATTACGGTAATGGCAGATTTCTCTGAATCTGGGGGCAGCTTCACGTTGTTTTTACTGAACGTCCTGACAGACTTCAATGTCTGAAGCTGGTGCTACTCTTAACATTGTAAAACGGACTGCTATGACATATTTCTCTGTCTGAAGTTGCGGACTTTTGACGGGAGAGAAAATCTTTCCGTGCATGCTTCTCATGGGATCACTGTTTATTTCCTCTGAAACACAAGCATTGATCCAACCGCAGGGGGGGGGGGGGGGGGGGGGGAGGGGGGGGGGGGGGGGGGGGGGGGGGGGGGGGGGGGGGGGGGGGGGGGGGGGGGGGGGGGGGGTAGGAGGGAGGGAGGGGGTGGGTGGGAAAATAGGAGCAGTATCCGCATCAACCCCCGTAGGAGAAGAGTAAATAATGAAACAAAGAAGCTGCATTTCGTTAATAGATTTATCCTCGCTTAAAGAATCAATGTAAACATAGCACGCGCGCGCGCGCACACACCACACACACACACACGCATGCACGCACGCACGCACGCACGCACACACACACACACACACACACACACGCGCGCGCACGCACGCAAGCACGCACACATGGGGCCTGGAATTCTGACTGTACACTTTCCAAAAGGCCCCTAAGCCCCTCTGACTTCATTCCTGTTGACTGTGCAGACGCATGGTTCCCAGTGCTCCGTGCCTGCCGTCAGCTGGCCCCACCCGTCAGCTCCTCGCGCCTTGATGGCTGGCTCCGCTGGCGTCTGCTGATCCCCTGTCCTTCTGCACATCTTCCTCCTGCATCCGCGCACCCATCATCGAACTGCGGGTCGAGACACCGAAGACCCAGCAACCGCTGTGTTTGTTGCTGACGGTGCTGAGAGAGAAACGTGGCGGAACTCGGCCTGTAAAACGTCCCCCACACGTGTATCCTTTGGTAGTTCTCCGTCATAGTGGTGGTGATCCCATAGTGTAAGCGATGTGAACGGCGTGCTCGTCATCGCTGATCTACTGTCTTTTTTTTTACATCAGTAGGACTTGTATTTCACGACGTGACATCTTTTGAAGTGTTGTCTGTATAAATGTATGAACATTAAAACATTCGCTATGTATAGTTTTGAATTTTCACAAGGCTAAAAGATTATTTCAATATTACAGTCTTCGTGCATTTGAAGTCCCATTCAATTCGTTTTCCATTTTCATCAGTTCACGTTAGGGTAACCGTCAACTTTAGGGAGAAAAGCAACATACCCTACTTCTGTTTCACACTGAACACTGTTGGGATTCTGATCTATCCAAATTCCCCAACAGTCCACCATGGACTTTTTTTAAAACACTGCTGACCCGCTTCAATCTGTTTATTCTAGTATAAAGATCTTTCTTCTATAGCCGTATTATGTTCAAAATCTCCATCCTCCATAGGATTATTTAGTGATAGTTCTGAGTCTGAAGAAGGACATGCTTATGATGCTTATTTTTCAAAATGCTCCCACTCGAGTATGTACAGAACATGTTTGGACATTTCCATCAACACTGCTGAATCTACAGCCCTGATCCTGGCACTCGTCATGTTCCATTAATCCAATAATAAGGACTAGGCCACAGCCAGCCTTAACCGAATAAAACTCCCGACCATTCCAACCCACCCCCCCCCCCCCTCATTGTTTTAAATCTCTTTCTTACACATTCTCAGATTTCGTGGTCACAACATTGTTCTTGCATGGTTTCCCAGTCATGTTTGTATCTGAAGCAGTTAGGCAGATGATCATCTGGCCAAGGATCCTACACATAAAGTACTGTTCTGATCATCTATACTCCGCACAAATTTGAGGCCACATCCATTTTACGCCTAGTTTAAGGACAGAAAGGTATTGCTCATCGTTTTCATTGTCATGAATGTTGGTCTTACCTGATGGAGACCAAAGAGGTCGATTAGTGTTTTGTCTTGTAAGTTATGTGTGTTTCATTCAGCGGAATGTTATTTTTCTTTTAAGTTTGAGGCCCAAAGTCCATAGTTTTGTCAAAAACCACTGGTAAGATGATTGAAACACAGACAATAAAACTTTTCCCCACATCCATCCAAACTCAAAATAATGTTTATTTGCCTCTAGTTGTTGTTAGCCGTTTTTTTTTTTGTTTTTTTTTTTTGACTGATTACACACCACCCCACTCTTCAGACGCAGTCATAGCTTTTAAAAGGTGAAGAGTTTCAAGATGCATACCATATGATCGGCCACGTACTTAAAACATGTCATAGAACATTGGAATTTGCGTGTCAGCCGACATACACACTTTGCAGCAGATTCCATGAAGACCCCCTTCGCGAATTTTCTATCAGATGTGACTGAGTTTATAACAGAAGCATTCTTTTGATTGGTTCTTGGGAGGAAAAGGGGATGGCCCCTGAATTAAGGCGTTTTGAGTATGTTTGAATGGATCTGGGGGTATTCCTTTGATATTTCTATTTTCTTTTTATAAACGAACGTACAGGTACCGATTTTGATGCTCTAACAGCCAAAATATCCTCCCGTCCCTGTGACGAGCAGACTCGCGCCTGCTCTAGATATGTCATCGCCGCTAGCGGTGTACACTTAGACGAGTCAACCACGTGAAAAGTAACACGTTTCACTTGGTGTTCTATTAAGTTTCTTCCGTTTAAATAACCTTTGAGACATGTGAATATCAAATAAAATTGAGAACAGAAATGTCTATGTACATTACTTGTGATCAGGGAAAAATACATAGAAGACTGATTAGGTTGCAAATATTCCTATGAGGCTGCAAAAAAATGTATCACCGGTCGTGGCCACCACGCGTGCGAACGGCTTTGTTTCATTCTTGGTGTACTGATTTTTATGTCTTTTTGTAAAATCAAATTTCAGCGCATTTGGGAGCGGCTTTCAGCATAATGCAGCTATTTGACTGTGACTAAACAACCTTTCACAGCTGGTGAGTTTACATACATTATCTTTAACCAGTTTTATTTCCATTTTAACTTTTAATGATTAAAAATCGGTTTTTAGGTATCAGATATATTCACGTTGTTCTTCTTAAGATAAAGACTGCATTCGGCCAGAATTCCGATGCGATTCTTGTTTGTTTTTTTTTTTTTTTGTTTTTGTATATTACTGCCAGTGTCTGTTTGACCACAAATGCCACAGTTCTTATTTACAAGAACAATATCAATTATAAGCTCATATCAACATGAATTTTAATTGTATTGATGATAAATGCTCAAATAATAAAACAAAAAATAAAAATCAGTTCTGTGAACTTGCTAAGTTGGTTGTCATCATATCGGAATCAAAACTGATCAGTGCAAATTGTATGGTCATCCATTGGCGTCAAAACTCTGGTTTTGCTTTTTTTTTTTTTGTCTTTGTTGCAGTTCCCAGTCTGTAGGCAGTGAGAAAGTGGCGATGTCTCGTGAATATATAAGAGGATAGACGACCCCAGTGTACCATTTCCCTCTGAAGTAGTTGATGACTGACAGTTGACTGGAATCTGTGCGCTCTGTGCCAGAACCTATTAAGCAAAGCACCTTTGATATGCCCAGCAAAGGGAACAAAAGGAGATGGAGCAAGGTATACCTACGTTGCTTACAATTTCACAGCTTTTCAGGAGTTTGGTGAGTCCACATTTCTAGTCCATTGTCTAAACTGGATGAAGGAAATGATTTTGAGGAGACCTTGAGGAATCACAAAGCTTCTTGGCACAAATCCTGTCATGCAAAAATAAGCAACACTGTTTTTAACACAGGAAAAGAAAGCCAGCAAGTGATAAACCCAGTCCTGTGAAAACACGGACACTTGCAGATGAATCCAGCTGTGAGACAGATGAGATGGGCACAGGACCAACATGCTTATTCTGCAATGGATCTCCCGGTGCAGCAGGGCTTCATCGAGCTCTCACTTTGCCCCTGGGTGATAAAGTTCGTGCACATGCTCAGCAACTGAACGGTCAAGAGCTACTCACAAAACTTGCTGTCAAAACATGGTGGCAATGGATTGTCATTATCACATTAAATGCCTGTCTGCCTTCTACAGACGTGTACCCAGCAAACCAGGCACAAGAATCAGAAGAAACAACAAACAGATCAACAACACATGCTATTGCATTTGCTGATGCTGTGGCTTATATTGAAAGCCTTCCGAGATAATCCCCAAACAGCCCTGTCTTTGGCATGACATTTCTATTTCGTCTATATACTTCTCGTCTCTCACATTTTGGTTTAAATGACGAAAAGGTACATTCTGCACGCCTAAAAAAAGACTGAAGGAGCCATATCAGATCTGAAGTGTGCATATCAAGGGAGAGACGTCATACTTGTATTTGACAAAGACCTGGGTGATGCTTTGAAAAAAGTGTGTGCTATTGATTCTGATGCTCTTCAATTGGTCAAAGCAGCCCAGATCATAAGGAAAGACATATTGAAGGGAAAAGGGGAATTCAAAGGAGTCTTTGAAGACACCTGCCAAGAACAGTCAGTTCCAGCCTCTCTGAAAGCGCTCATGAGCTTTATCCTTGATGGCCCAATATCTACTGATCAATCAGAGTATGATGCAACACCTCAAAGACAAGCAGTTCCTCTCTTTCCCAACTGAACTTTTGTTGTTTGCAAAGGAACTGATTGTTTTCAGTTGTTGAAGGATTGGAAAGGACACAAAATTTCAGCGCCACAAGAAAGACCGAGAAACCCCTCTACCAATTTATCTTGGTCTGAAATTGCGCGCAGAAAAAAAGAACTTAGAAGGGACTCATTACCATACTTCTGATCTTGGACATGGGATTTCTTATGACAGGGTGATGTCAATTTCATCTGAAATAGCACACAAGGTGGTATGCAGACGATTTGAGGAGGAAAAAAGTTGTACCAACAACATGACAAAAGGTTTGTTTGTAGCTGGTATAGTTGACAATATAGACCACAATCCCACTTCAACGACCTCATCAGATTCTTTCCATGGGAGCAGCATTTCCCTCGTTCAGCACAGACTCAGTGAAGATGATGGTGAACAGCAAGAGAGGCCACTTATTGAGGATGGAGCAAACAGCCGAAATCGCACCATTCCTTTGTTGCTACTTGAATACATCAATGTGTTTCCTGTGCCTGACCCACACCAGGAACGTCTGGTGCCTCCATTACCAGGAGGTAATCAGCCAGACATCAGTCCTGAGATTCAAAGCTGCACCAAGGAGTATGCCTGGTTGAAACATGTCTCAGCAGCACTGGAGACAGAGCTTGTGAACAATGAAGATGGAATTTCATGGGCTGCTTATCATGCATCTCTTCAGCTACAAGATGGCAGGCCTTCTGCCATCACTGGACTCCTACCTCTCCATGTGGACAATGCACACTCCACTTCCCTAATCAGACATGTCATGACTGGAAAAAGCAGCCACCCAACACCTCAATCCAGGACGAACACCTGTGCTTGGCATGGACCAGCCACTGTTTGCCTTGGCAAAGGAAATTCAGTGGTGCTGACCAGACACATTTGGTGAGAAACACTTTGTCATCATGCTAGCAGGCCTTCACATAAAAATGGCAGCGTTCAAAACGCTTGGGGACTGGCTGAAGGGTTCAGGATGGAATACTGCCATCACACTAGCCGAGACTGCATCCTCTGGTATTGCTGAGTTGTTAGCCAAAGCAGCTCATCTGACCAGAACAAGGTATGCCCACCAAGTTACGGCAGCTGCATTACACATTTTGCAGTGGCGTGCATACACAAAGTTTCTGGAGTCAGACCCGAGCACTTCTTTGGGTTTCCACGACTGGAGCATGAAGATGGCAGATGAACAGCCACAGTTTGCATACTGGACTACGGCCCTGGACTTCCAGTTATGTATTTTTCAGCTTGTCTATGCAATCCGCACAGGACACTTCAAGATGTATGTCCAATGCCTGACGAAGTTGGTACCTTGGATGTTTGCCATGGATCATGTCAACTATGCTCGCTGGTTGGCAGTTCACATCCGAGATTTGGCAGTGCTGGAAGAAAACCACCCTGACGTATTCTAACGGTTCCAACCAACCACATAGTATATTGATAGCAAATGAGTCCTAAATAGGTCAAATCTTGCGATATAAAAAGGCAACTCAACAGTCTGTCAGCTTAGGCAATAAGTATAGAGACAATCAAGTACTTGAAACCCCATCTTTCCCTTCTAGAAGCAGCTGAATTGGTTAAATCTGATACCAAAACATGTAAAGATAAGCCATTAAGAAGTCAAAAATACTTGACCTACTTGTTTTTTAAGTGACAAAATGCTTGTTTTCATTTTCAAAAATAAGTTTACATCATTTTTTTCTGCTATAAAGGTAATCACTGATAGTTATGAACTTTGCAAACTACTTGGAGCCAAACAAAATGTAAAAAAAAATAAAAACAATAAGATTTTAAGGACTTTGACCTACTTTTAAATGACCTACTTTATTAGAGTCTTACAAGTTAGCTTCATATAGGTTTGTCTTCATACATCTTATCGAATACATACTCAGGGTTATTCTGAAACAGTTTTTTGTTGCAAGAATGCATTTTTTTGTGCAAAAAAACGAAAAAGAAAGAACGTGACACACTGACCTAATTAAATGTATGGCCACGCACTCCAGAGGTCACACCCATTGTGTTTCCCTCTCTCATATAATTCAGGAAGTGTCTAGAGTATAAATTTCTAACCTATGCCACCCCCCCACCCCCACCCCCACCACCCTTCTCTCCTTTCTCTCCCTGATGCAGCGAGTCACGACAAGAAAGTTTAGGTAATGTCATGACTACGTTGTCAGTCTCTCGGCCGTCATGTCGAAACTCTCTTTGAAATCAGCAGACAGCCTGACTTTACAACATCTGTTGCCGAATAAGCTTACTTCATTGTGGGAATATGTCAACAGTCACCCTACTTTCCCTCTCTCCCTCCTCTACAACGGAAAGGGAGGGTGTCAACTTGACACAAAGGCCACCGGGCCTTCTCTTAGTTCCCCTCCCTTCCCTGTATATCCACCACCTGCACCTGACCGTTGTGTGTGTGGCTGGTGTGACGAAATTGTGTTAACTAGCGCTTGGCTACTTAGCATGCGTTCTTCCGCCGCGCTTTGTGAATTAGCATTCGTTCTTCTGTCTGTCTAAAATGCTAACCACCTCCCCCCCCCCCCCCCCTCACCCCTCCACGGACAGGGGTGGGGGATGACAGACCCTCCCCGTCCCTTTTCATTGTTTTGAGTGACATAGTTTCACCCAAAACCAAACCTGACTGGACATTTTAGTATACAAATAGCAGACACATGGTGTCGCACACTCACTGTCATAGATGTCAATCTGTACAGTTATATCTCATTGCCCGTACGGGAAACCTATGATTTCGGGTCTGTACGGCCGTATATAAGTTTCAATGCGGGTAAAACTTATTTATACGGCCAAATCTTAAATCACTGAGGCAAATTCCGAGGTGAACAAATTTTCATAGCAGACGACACAGATTCTTAGGCACTGAAACGTTAACGAAGATTTCCCTGTGCGCAATGAAGACAGAAGAAGAAGACCTCGGTGTTATCTCTTCTAGGGTAAAGTTCTGCCAGTTCTATTTTCTGATAACTTCGCCGATTTTGTGAAAGGAAAATTGGTATGATTGGGAATAGAAACTTTGGGGATCGCAGTAGTAACTAATGCACTCCTGACTTTGATGGACTAATGAGAAGTTGGTAGAGTGGAAAGCGCACGGAACAAATTGGTTTGTGACTTTGATGGACTCTTATGATGTTGGTAAAGTGGAAGAGTGTGTAAACAATGGGTTTATAAACAGTTTTAATTCTGCATCATTGTCAGTGTTTCACTAAAAGGTGTGTGATTTGATCTACAAACTGTCTCAAGTGATGCACTCTGCTGGAATGGAAGAGGAGATTCTGTTGAATGGGTACATGTTATTGTTATTCATAAACTGTCTTCAACCGCCATTTGTTTCAAGAAGTTCTGCCTGATATTGAGTATTACATTGTATTCACAGCATTTTTTTTTTGTTTCGTTTCCCGTAATGTGTAAGGTTTTTGGGCTCGGAATAAGGGGAAAAGTACTTTTCAATATGGGAAGTTGTAAAATGAGGAAAACTGGGTTGACACCTATGCACTGTGCCTCTAACCAGCTGCATGTGAAGCAAGAAACACACCAGGGGAAAAGCAGACAGAAGGCAAGGTTATCTTCTACTCTGACTAAGCTTTACTGATTTTCTCAGAAACATAAGTTGAAACTATGTTTCTACATTTTGAATCTATGCATTGATTGTGTGTATGCCATGTGGTTTAACAGTGTAAGTTTGTGCTAATCCTTGGTGACATTTATCTGAATAATCAATGAGTATTCTGTTGAAGTAGTTTGCTTGCCGCCATGTGGTAAAAGCTATTACCATGTGTACAATCTGACTTCTGCCAGTAGGCAATTCTATTTGTCACGATAATAACTGAATGATGAATTTTGATCAGAAAAACAGTATGCCTGTACTAAGTGAAAACTGCTAAGTAGATTTATGAATACTGGTGATTGTTGGAATGCTTTGTAGTGTATGACTTAAGTCTACACCACATGTAAACTCCACTCAACCTCTGTCACGGAACGCTAAGCCGGACATAAAAGAAACAAACCCGGCCCCCGCCCCCACACACACAACTAACCCACTAAACAGACAACACGCCACACATGAACTGACAACAAAACAATTTTATTCCCGACAAAACAATCAATGAGCGGAATCTCCTATGGATACGTCACAGACCCAAGCCTGAAAGCACACTGTTCCTACGGCCAAGGCAGCCACAATAAGTTATTTTACCCCTTATCCAGCTACAGTGTGCAGAGTTCCTCAGGCCAGCAGTATATTACACATAGCATAATACAAGTCAATCCTTTTCATGACCAACCCGCCCCCCCCCAAAAAAAAAAAAAAAAAAAAAAAACCACCAAACTATACTAACTTCATATTACTATATTCATTTTGCATATACTTCACTGCACACATTCATCCCTTCCGTCATACCCTTTTCAATCAACATCCATCCTTCACGTATGCACACCCAAACCCAATGTCTTCAGGTGTTTTATAGCCACAAAAAAAAAACTCAACACAAAAGGAAAAACAGGCCACACGACGACGACAGTCTCACGACGGCGACGGTAACGGTGGCCAGACGAATCTGCGTGACATAGATGTCATTGATGACAGTGACACCACGGCTTCCACAACATCAGTGGAATTCACAGCCACCGCCAACACAACGGCGACAGCGACGACTGCCACCAACCACAGTGACAACTCACACCCATGGCGGCGACGACACCCCTCAATGGCGGCGATCAGTCAAGAGTCGGTGATACGGGGGATAAGCAGCGGCGGCGACAACAGCAACGACGCCAACAGCAACGGCGACAGCAGCAACGGCGCCAGCAGCAACAGCGACACAACAACGGCGCCAGCAGCAGCGGCGCCAGCAGCAACAGCGACACCAACAACGGCGCCAGCAGAACGGCGACATTAATGGCAAAGCTGTGAAGACCCGGCCGGATGGATAGAAAGGGAAAGGGGATGTAGCATCG
>JADBJO010016326.1:12500-40803 GCA_016801955.1 Conus betulinus | reverse complement strand
GGATAAACACTACGCCTGCTGTTGACTCATGAAATATTTCCAAAACCAAAATTTTTGCTCCATAGCATTTTGGAGACAATAGGAGCAGAAATCCACAACAAAACATAGTAGAACATTAACTTTGAAAAACCAGCAGCAACAAAACAAAAACAAAAAAGTGACATCAATAGCAGACGACCACTACAATGGGTCTACTTGTGTGCAGTTGACCTCTAATTCTTTGAACTGTATGGTTTCTATTGTTCTGCTATGTGTGCTGTTGTTAATGTCAAAGACAAAACTTATATAGGAGAAATTTGGATTGATGAGTAGACAGCGAGTTCAGTGTTTTAACATCACTTTTTTTTATCAGTCTTTTTATCGTCATCTCTCTCTCCTCTCTCTCTCTCTCTCTCTCTCTCTCTCTCTCTCTCTCTCTCTCTCTCTCTCTCTCTCTCTCTCTCTCTCTCCTCTCTCTCTCTCCGATACATACACGTCTAATATACAATTTTCAAATAAATTTCATTTCACAATATTTTTAATTGTTAGAATCCCCTTCATTGAAGGTTTTTTCTTTTTTTTTTTTTTATTTTTACACTTTCTATACATTCAGGAGAATCTTCTCAATAATGAAGAGTTTTCTTTTAGCTCATGAGAAGTGTTCCTGGCTGACTGGTAACCAGGGTCTGGCAGCTCGCCTGATGAGCTGTTCACAGAGTGAAACACCTGTTGCTGGCAGGTCCCTGCTGACCTCCGCTATGGACGAGCAGCAAAATCAACAGTGCACTCCCTTTATACATATAGACAAATATACATATATGGGAAATAACACAAACCCTACAGCGAACTGAAGACGTGGAAAGGGGATGGAGGGGTGGGGTATTAATACGGCAAGTCGATCAAGTTCATAGTTTGTGAATACAGTGGAAAAAGTCCATATCTGGGTGTTTCTATAGTAGATCGATATCTGTTGTGCCCAGTCATCATACCTATTTGCTAACCTTATACTGTTCTTCTTAGCCGCTGACACACTGCTTGTCTTAATAAGCAGCAGAACTGACCACTCAGACTGTTTCACATTTTTTAATCTCCCTTGCATCATCCTTGAATGGATCCTCGAGCACAGGCTCAAAGATTGTTCCCTGCATTTTATACTGTTTACATAATGATTATAGTTCTTCAACAACAAATTTCTCTTCCACACTTTCTTTTTGTTTCACTTCTATCCTTCGCTGGTTGCTTTCGGGTGCTGTTGCATTTTTTTCTTTCTTTTTTTTTCTTTTTTTTGCTTTTTTTTTTAACTCTTGGTGGCGAGAACACCACAGAATTATGGACTGTGGTGCATTTCTATTTGACACCAAGGGAGCACAGACTCAATCAGCCGTGTGGGTCCGATCCAGTGGACGAAAGGCCTAGGAGCAGGCAATTTTGAAAAGATCTGTCTTCGAGAGGGATTGCAAAGGTTCGTATATGCTGCCAGTGAAGAGTTTAGTAGTCATAATATATTTTCCTATTTTTGTTCCCCCCCACCCCACCCCACCCCCCTATTTTTTTAAAAATTAATTCAAATCTTGGCCGGATCGTTTGTATAATGACTGAAGATTTGTTAGCGTGCATTTGTTTTTCCCCCAACTACTAATTTGTTCAGCATTAACACTGTTCTTCAGTTGAATAATGCATAGAAGTTTTTTTTCTTGTGGTTTGTTTTGCCCTGGTCACATTGCAGTGAATAATTTCAGTGTACAGGGCTGCATACATGACAATAAATCCTAAATGATTATCGCACGTATAGAAAAAAAAATGTTGGGAGACAGAGATTAACAAGGCCGCATCAATCATATGAAAGAAGTGTTACGAAGTGCAATGATTCTGTAATGTACGAGTGATGTTGTGCATGCATATTGATATCTGATACAGGTTATTATATGGGAAATTCAATATTGTGCAATTCAAATAAAGTACACAATTTTCAACTGGGTTTTCGGTTTGCTTTTCTATTTAAATTTTCTTCTTTTTGTTTTTTTTTTTTTTCCCTAGCTTCTTATCCTGTTTGCATGATCTGAGACTGTGTTAATGCCGTTAGGAACAAATTTCATGGCAAAATTGCGAAAGACAGCTTAACGTTTACTTCACTCCTTCAAACTGCCGACAAATCGTCGACAGAGTCACACGCACACACACACACACACACACACACACACACACACACTCTCTCTCTCTCTCTCTCTCTCTCTCTCTCTCTCTCTCTCTCTCTCTCTCTCTCTCTCTCTCTCTCTCTCTCTCTCTTATGGAGCCTTGTGTCAACTAGACTATTCCATACTGAAACTGATATCTAATATTGAGAAACACACACGCACGCGCGCGCGCGTGCACACACACACACACACACACACACACACACACACACACACACACACACACACACACACACACACACACACACACACACACACACACACATGACAACTCTTGTAACTTCCAACTCAACTCCCCCAGCCCTTGATGTTTCCACGTGAATAATGACATATGGTCGAGGTTAATAATCCGAGGACTGGAAATATCACAAGAAGAAGAGAGAAAGAACATGTCTTCATGCGAGCAAGCACGTGTCTGTGTGTGTGTGTGTGCGCGCGCGCGCGCGTTTTGTGTGTGTGTGTGTATGTGCGTGCGTGCGCGCGCGCGCGCGCGCGCGTGTGTGTGTGTGTGTGTGCGTGCTAGCGTGCGTGTGAGTGCGCGCACGCGCGCGCGTGCGCGCGCGCGCGCGCGTGTGTGTGTGTGTGTGTGTGTGTGTGTGTGTGTGTGAACTGAGTTGGAGGGGAGTCGGAACTAAAAGAAAAGGAAGAGGGGTGTTTAGTATTATGTGCAACAGGAATGCACAAACTGCTGCTCCGACCGCATTTAAGGTACCGCAACAGAACAATGCAATAAACATTATCAAATAGTTTCGCAGTGGAGTCACTGCAGTCCGTAACTGAGGCAAAAGAGCAAAAGCAAAGTTACTTGACCGCTAACCAATTGAACAAACAATTTACAAACTTGACGCAACACGTTTTGAACTGTTGGTCTTCTTCAGGCAGAACAAACAATATTAAAAGTAAAGGGGTGGGGGGTGGCATTTAGCTTGTTATATACTCCCCATTGAGATCGAAAAACTAAGTGACTGTTTGTCTACGTTTATAATGTTGTTTGTTCTGCCTTAAAAAGACCACGTGGTCGAAACGCGTTGGGTCTGTTTTCTCACTTGTTTGTTCCATTCGTTTGACAGTCCTGTAACTTCCCTTTTGCTCTCTCGCAAATGACCCCCACTTTCCTATTGTTCTGTTGAACGTACAAATTGCTACAAACCAGTTGAACAGGTTTTGCTTCTGTTGACCAAGAACAATTTATCTCCAACTTGGCTGGTGGCTTAGAGATAACAAGACGACGGGCTTTCACATACAGCGTTCTTTTTATGCTCGATAAAACTTTATCGTATTCCTTCGCAGTTTTTTTTTTCAGATATGCATTTTTTTTCGTCTTTACACATCAACAATTATCCTGTCTTCGCACAACAATTACCCTTGCTTTCACATGTCAGCAATTACCCTTGTCTTTACCTGCCAACAATTACCCTCGCCTTCACATGTTAACTGTCATAATTATAGGGCAACGCAAATCATACAGAAAACCGTCGTAACTGTAGAGTTGCAAATTACCAAGAACTACAGAGCAACGCAAATCGTGTACTGAATAACTCTGTTTTAACAATACAGTTAGCAAATCTCATAGAAAATTGTTACAACTATAGAGCAATGCAAACCACATGAAACATCTGTGAAAACTATAGAGCATTGCAGACCACAGGGAAAACCATGTTGTAAATAAGAGCAGTGTGAAACTATACAATCAAGTCAAGTTGATTATAGACCGAGCATTGAGGGCTTGATCAAGGCTGATACAATACAACAGAACTAGTACAATGCAATACAATACAATTAGTACGAATAAGACAATGCAGCACAAAACGATCAAATACAGCACAGCGTAGTACGGTATCCTATGATACAATACAACTTAGAGCACATATAGTTGTAGATTTAGTGACACCACAAGTGTGTTCTGCATTGTACAATGTAGGACAGCAACAAATGTAGATGTGTGTGTGCGTGTGTGTGTGTGTGTGTGTGTGTGTGTGTGCAGTCGATACTAATGGGGTTAGATTTCACCTATCCCCCCCCCCCCCCCCCCCCCCCCCCCCCCTTCCAGAAGATGATTAGTACATCTGCACAGAGTTGTCCTTTAACCGAAAGAGAGAAAAAAAAAGGCAAGGGCGCTGCGGGGAGTGCACACACCGAGAAAGGGAGATAAGAATGGGGGGAAGATTGGGAAAGGGGAAGGGAGGGGAGGGGAGGGGCGGAACAGGGAAAAGAAGTGAATTTTAAGTAGTCTCACGAGTAGCCTCTTCCCCTAAGAGGAAAAAAAGGAGGGGGGTCTACAAGGAAGTCATGAGGAAAGACCAAAAGCAAGACAACAAAAGCATCAATGTGTGCGTTCGCGCGCGGGGGATGTGTAAATGAGCTAGGGTACGTGCTTGTGCGCCCGCAGAGTGTGGGAGGGGGTGAGGCTCTGAATGAATCTCCACACAGCTGGTTAAACTATTTTGAATTGACTGATGTCATTTGAATGTAAATCTATTACGTAGTGACATATGTGTTTCGAATATTATACAAATGGACATCAAAGCATTCGGGGTTTTTTTTAAATGCTCACACACATTTTTCCAATTAATATAATGTGATTAAGTTTATTAAGTGTTGGTTTTTCTAATGTTCCGGTCAGTAATACCAAATATCACTTTTAAGACGTCGAACTTTACATGAACGTCAAGATTAATAAGAATGTAATTCTCAAACTTTCTCCAAAATGCTAAGACAGAAGGGCACTCAAAGAAAAAAAAGTTCTATCGCGTCAACAATATCTCTGCAATATGAACATTTGTTGTCATCTCTGACTTCATCTTATACAGTATGTTAGTCGGATGAATGTTATGCAAAATTTTCCAGTGTAAAAGACGAAGCCTTGTTTTTTTGTTGGACATATAGCGATATTCCATATTTGTGGTGTGATGTCAAAGTCAAATACTCTCTTCCAAAAACCTACCGCACAAGGCTGACTATTATCTGCTAGTTCTTTTCGAAACTCTCTAACGGTTGACAAACGTTTGCCACAAAACACAGGAGAGTTAAGGTGAGTACTATTATCAGATAACTGTAGATGCAAATAATGCTGAACACGTATATAAAACTGTTTATAGCATTGCAAACAACATTATATTTTAAGATACGACAGGATGAATTTCCCACTATATCGATTATTTCATCAAAAGATTTCAGCGCGTCGTTGTTTGTCAACATATCGCCTACGCTTAGTATGTTTTTATTAATCCAGTGTTTAAAAAACAAGACGTTTCCTTGATACTTTATCGCACTATTGTTCCAGATAACATGAGGCACAGGCAATTCTAAATGGTTATGCTATTAACCAAGCATGTAAAACCAAGTTCCAAAATTGTGATTTGATAAGTTGCAATCCCTTAAATTGTGTACTTTTTACTTTTGCATTAAAACATACACACTTTTCTTCAAATGCAGAAAATATGTTTCTGGCTACTTGCGACATTTAGTTTTAACTGTGGCGTTATCTGTGTCGTTGTTTGAGCTTAGTTTGACAGCCCATTGCAGCAAACATGCAGTTTGAAATTCTTTTAAATCTATCATTTTAATCCCTCCCTTTTCCATTTGAGTACACAGTACAATTCTTTTAACTTTTTCAAATGCTTTTTTGTTGCAGTCTTTTTTCCTCCACAAAAATCTATATAGTAATCTATTCACTTCATCAATTACGCACCTACAGCGTTGACTAGGACTGTCGCAATGCGTGTGACACACACTCTCTCTCTCTCTCTCTCTCTCTCTCTCTCTCTCTCTCTCTCTCTCTCTGGCTCTCTGGCTGTGTCTGTGTCTGTCTGTCTGTCTGTCTGTCTGTCTGTCTCTCTCTCTCTCTCTCTCTCTCTCTCTCTGTCTGTCTGTCTCTGTCTCTGTCTCTCTTATCTGTCTCTGTTCTGTCTCTTTCCATCTCTGTGTCTGTCTCTGTCTCTCTTTCTCTCTGTCTGTCTCTCTGTCTCTCTCTCTCTCTCTCTCTCTCTCTCTCTCTCTCTCTCTCTCTCTCTGTCTTTGTCCCTGTTGTCTCTATTTCTGTCTCTGTCTTCTTGTTCTCTCTCTCTCTCTCTCTCTCTCTCTCTCTCTCTCTCTCTCTCTCTCTCTCTGTCTGTGTTTCTCTCTCTCTGTCTCTGAAAAAAAAAACTGTTTTACCCCAGTGGTGTCCCCAGCAAAAAAGAACAGAGGAGAGACAATGCCGCAGTCGTCATGACAGAGATATTGATTCCGAATTATAACGACACTATTTTGGCGCGTACATATGACTTTTATCAACAGAGCGAACAGAAGCAGATGTTGCATCTCTCTCTCTCTCTCTCTCTCTCTCTCTCTCTCTCTCTCTCTCTCTCTCTCTAGGAAGGAAGGAACACTGTCTAAAAATTCCATCACTCACACCACTGATTGCAGGCATCTAATCAAGATAGTGACACTCACACTAGTTTATAATTTTCAACAAAATAAAACCAAACAACAAAGGAGAAAAAAGGCGGGGAAAGGAAGAGGAAGGAGCATCAGAGGCAGGTGGGGGGGGGGGGGAAGATGGGGGGAGAGCTGGATTGTGTAAAGGATCGGCGACCAAGGTGGGTGGATGGAGGAATCAATGATATACATTTCAAATGATCTAAAGTGCAGCTACAGAATATTAGTAAATGGCTGTTGCAAAAGTAAGTCTTCACATAACAAGAAGCACAATCGATAACGAATCTAGAAGTTCTAAACCATCAACACTTCTGGTGACTGCAGGTGATACACTTTTATGTAAGCAACGGCTTCAAGACATCTGTCAGAATGATAGGCTGTACAGTAATATCACTTTGACAGACAGACAGACTTGATACCATAGCAATATTTAGTCCATATTGAATTGCGTCAAAATCTGAAGCTAGCTCTGCTCCTCCATTCTTGTTTAACAATCAACATAACATTTCTGGAGGAAGATAATTTCAGGAATGATGAAAAAAAATAGGATTTCGAAGACAGTTTCCAATACCGTTCACTGACTTGTTCACGTCTCCGGGATTTATCTCTCAACTGTGGCGGTGTACAATTGTCAAGGAAAGATCACTCTGCCTGCAAAGATTGGGAGAGTATCAGCAAAGGACTGACATCACAGAATCATTTATTTTGTTGTGTGGGTCCTGTTCATTTGTTCAACTAATTTACCTGGTTCCTCATATTCATCAATGATGCTCTCATCCGCCCCTTCAGCCAATCATAGCCCGTCCTCACCCCCACCCCCACCCCCTCCCCCGCCTTTCCCCTGACTGCTGCTCTCTCTATCTTGGCCAACCTCTGTGCCCCTTTTCCTCCTCTCAATGGCAAGGATTCAACACTACCCTGACCTTGACATCGGCTCTTACTACGCAGGAGGAAAAGTCTGATTCCAAATCATTCCAGCCAAGTCTCGTTTCTCCTTCTTTTCCTCCTCTGTCCTTCTAAATCCCTGCCCATCCTCAGTTCCCCGACCCCCATCCCTACTCCCTTTCTCCTCTCCCCCCAGCCCCCCCCCCTCCCGAGCAACATACGCCTCGCTTTACACAACACTTTCCCCCTCTGTTACGGGGGTTTCCTTCATCCCTCTCATCCCTCTACTTCAAACTTTTTTCCTCATCAGCCCCACCCTTGTTTTTATTTGTACTCCCCCATGTTCCTCGATTTGACATAATTGACAGCAGGCGTATTGTTTCATCCTCTCTCTCTCTCTCTCCTCTCTCTCTCTCTCTCTCTCTCTCTCTCTCTCTCTCTCTCTCTCTCTCTGTGTGTGTGTGTGTGTGTGTGTGTGTGTGTGTGTGTGTGTGTGTGTGTGTGTGTGTGTGTGTGACTGTATAGACGATTTGTTGGCAGTTTGAAGGAGTGTAATAAACGTCAAGTTGTCATTCGCTATTTTGTCATGAAATTTAAAGCTAACGGCATTAACAGTCTTATATCATGCAAAAAGGACAAGAAGGTAGGAAAAAACAACACAAGATAAACAAAAATGAAAAAAGAAAAACAGAAGCAAAAAACCAAACCGAGTAAAAAAAAAATTGTACTCTGTTGGCATACACAACATTATTCATTCAATACAACAACAATGCATTTTGGAACATCCCTCTCGTATAATTGATTTGGCGCTGCTAATCTCTCTCTCTCTCTCTCTCTCTCTCTCTCTCTCTCTCTCTCTCTCTCTCTCTCTCTCTCTCTCTCTCTCTCTCATGACCTCCCCCCCCCCCATTCCCCTAACTGCTATTTTCCCATCTTGGCCAACCTCTGTTTCCTTTACCTCCCGTCAAATGGCAAGGACTTCAGCACTGCTCTGATCTTAAACAACAGGTGTAATCACTCTGATTCCGGTTCCAAATCACTTAAGCCAAGTCTCGTTTCTCCTTGTTTTCCTCCTCTGTTCTTCTAAATCCCTGTCCATCCTCAATGCACTCACCACACCCCCTCCCTCTTCTTTTTCTTCTCTCTGTCTCTGTCTCTCTCTCTCTCTCTCTCTCTCTCTCTCTCTCTTCCTGTCCCTGTCTCTGTCTCTGTCTCTGTCTCTCTCTCTCTCTCTCAAAATATATTAAATGTATACGTTAATATAGTAATAGTACATTAGATTTTTGTCATGAAATTTGTTTGTAACGGCATTAACACAGTCTCGGATCATGCACACACACACACGCACACACGCGCACACACACACACACACACACACACACACACACACACACACACACACACACACACACACACACTCGTACGCACGCACGCACACGCACGATCGCATACACACACACGTACACAGAGAGAGAGAGAGAGAGAGAGAGAGAGAGAGAGAGAGAGAGAGAGGAGAGAGAGAGAGAGAAGTGGAGGAGAGAGAGAAAGTGGGGGAAGAGAGATTTGTCAAATTTCATGAAAAAAATGGTAGAAATTGCATTTAGTATTGCTCATCGTATATGAGGGCATCCGTGGACCAAACAGTAGCATTGTTTCAATTCATGTTTGTCTTGGATTTACTGTGTGCGTTATTGGCTTTCAGCTTTGCATCCCCCTGTGTCATCAAGGCTGCATAGCTAATGACATTAAAAAATGTTCGGTGTTCAGTTCAGTGTTCTCTCTGTGTGTGTGTGTGTGTGTGTGTGTGTGTGTGTGTGTGTGTGTGTGTGTGTGTGTGTGTGTGTGTGTGTGTGTCTGTGTCTGTGCGTGCGTAACCACAACAAAACCTTACATTTATCTTTTTTTTTTTTTTTTTTTTTCTTTTTTTTCCCCCTTTTTTCTTTCTTTTTTTTTCTTTCATGTTGACGAGATCGGAAAAATACAATGTCATCATTTGATTGAGCGGATGGTCGAGTCAGTCTTAAGTTGGTTGTTTTTTTTTGTGTGTGTGTTTTTTTTTTAACCTTACTGCATTACTCCTGTGCGTGAGGTGGGGACATAACGAAATGTTACGAATTTATTTGTTTTTGTTAACTTTGGATTTGATACACACTAGAAATGAAAGTGTACTATTTGTTTGCAGGAAAGGAAGAGGGAAATGTTTTTGTTCTGTTACCTCTCCCCCCTGTCAAAAAGACCTCTTTGGTAATGACAATAAAATATCAAAGTGTCAAAGTTTCTCTCTCTGTCTCTCTCTCTCTCTCTCTCTCTCTCTCTCTCTCTCTCTCTCTCTCTCTCTCTCTCTCTCTCTCTCTCTCTCTCTCTCTCTCTCTCTCTCTCTCTCTCTGTCTGTCTGTCTGTCTGTCTCTCTCTCTCTCTCTCTCTCTCTCTCTCTCTCTCTCTCAGCAATTCTTTTTTTATTCGTGCTAGGCAGCGATTGTCGTTTAGGACTGATTGTCACGTATGCAACCCTGACGTAAATTATTTACTGCAATTTGAATAGGCCAACACAAACCACTACCAAACTTTTATTTATCATTCAACTGAAGAACAATATTACAGGTATTAAGTAACCGAACAGGTATGATGACTGCATACAACAGAGATTGGTCAACAGAAGAAAGAAACACCCACCTATGGACATCCTTCCATTGTGTTCCAAGCTATGAACTTGATCGACATCAGCCATGCTAGTTACCCTCGCCCCCCCCCCCCCCCCCACCCCCTCCCCACGCCTTCAGTGCCTTTCCACATATTCAGCTTTGTGTAGGGGTCTGTTTATTCCCATATATATTTATATGTATCAAGGGAGCGCACTGATTTTACTGCTTCTCCACAGGGGAGGTCAGCAGGACCTGCAAGAAAACGGGTGGTGTTTCACACTCTGTGGAGAGCTCATCAGGCGAGCTGCCAGACCCTGGCTGCCAGACCCTGGTTACCAGCAGCTCTCTCTCTCTCTCTCTCTCTCTCTCTCTCTCTCTCTCCCTCTCTCTTCTCTCTCTCTCTCTCTCGCTTCATGTGATCTCTTACATACATATATGATTTATCCATTAAAACTAATGTTTCCCTCTGGCGTTCAGAAACGCCAAAGTGATCCCCCTTCCGAAATCAAATGATTTGTCGGATCCAAATAATTTCAGACCTATATCCTCACTGTCTATTCTATCCAAACACACTTGAAAGACACACACACACACACACACACACACACAACACACACACACACACACACACACACACACACACACACACACACACACACACACACACACACACACACACGTATCTCAGTTCATGGAGAAAAACAAACTATTTCACCCCACTCCAATTTGGATTCCAATTTAAATCATTCCTGCCACACAGCCTTATCATGAATGTGTGACTCATGGCTTTCAAATATGAACCAATCACAAATGATAGGGGTTGTCTTTCTTGACTTCAAAAATGCGTTTGATCTTGTTGATCATTCCATTCTTCTGAAGAAACTATCTAGCTACTTGAACCATACCCCGACAATCTTATTATTCGAATCATACTTGAACGATAGGACTCAGTATGTGGTGCTTAATGGCAAAACCTCCGCTTCAGACTTTGTCAGACATGGAGTCCCACAGGGCTCAGTACTAGGCCCCCTACTATTCTGCGTCTTCATCAATGATTTACCATTGTCCGTTTCAGATGAAAAGGTCACGACAGATTTGTTTGCTGATGACACGTCACTCCAAACGAATGGTAGTGATCTACAGACAATAGAAACTTCTCTCCAGGAAAGTGTAAACGGTGTGTCAGACTGGTGTCATTCAAAACTCAATGGTCATACATCCAGCCAAAACCAAATCTATGATTATAGCTACCCGCCAAAAACACCAATTGGCTCCTCGATCTTTGCCTAAAACTTCAGTTGAATGACACTTTCTATCGAGCAGGTAGATGAGCATCGTGTTTTAGGGGTAACGATACACAAAGAATTGAAATGGCAATCTCATCTCAATAATGTATGCAAGGTAGTCTCAAATCACCTTTTCCTGTTATCTCAACTACAGCGCTACGTCAGCAGTACTGTGCTTCAACGTTTCTTCAATTCACGCATAATGTCACGTACCAGTTACGCTTCAACAGTGTGGGACGGGAGTAGTGACGTCAACAAAAAGGCCGAATTCTCTCCATAGACGTGCAGCAAAGCTACTCCATCCAGCTGTATCTCTAACAACAGACAAAAAAAAAAAAAGCGTTGAACATACCTCCTCTGAATAGGCAATTGGAATTCAACAACGTATCATTTATGTTTGCAATCTTGACAGATACTATGCCATGTTATATCAATGCCCTTTTTAAAAGATCGAACACCTTTTCTGGCTCGACGAAATTCCTTCTTCCCCCTACCCACGCATTGATCTATACAAAACAAGCTAGCTTACTCTGGACCATACGTCTGGAACTCACTTCCATCGAATCTGCAAAACATAAATACTTTAAAACTTTTTTGCAGTGCTATCTAAGACAGCCGCATAAATCATTGTTCAGCCAGTATCTGTCGGGTGATCGATGTTGACCTTTTACGTGACTTAAAACGCTCGTCTTTGAAAGCTTTAACAAACTGTGCATGTACGTGGTGAGCATGCATGGATACCTGTGTGAGCATGTACATAATTTCATGGTGTGTGTGTGTGTGTGTGTGTGTGTGTGTGTGTGTGTGTGTGTGTGTGTGTGTGTGTGTGTGTGTGCGTGAAAGAGAGTGAGAGAGAGAGAGAGAAGAGAGAGAGAGTGTGTGTGTGTATGTATGTGTGTGTGAGAGAGAGAAAGAGAGAGAGAGAGAGAGAGAGAGAGAGAGAGAGAGAGAGAGAGAGAGAAGAGACATAGAGAAAAGACACAGAGAGAGAAAGTATGTGTGTGTGTGTGTGTGCGTGTGTGTGTGTGTGTGTGTGTGTGTGTGTGTTAGAGAGAGAGAGTGTGTGTGTCACACACACACACACACACACACACACACACACACACACACACACACACACACCACACACACAGAGAGTGTGTGCATATTTGTGTGTGTGTGTGTGTGTGTGTGGTGTGTGTGTGTGTGTGTGTGTGTGTGTGTGTGTGTGTGTGTGTGTGAGAGAGAGAGAGAGAGAGAGGGGGAGAGAGAGAGAGAGAGTCTATGTGTGTGTATGATGCAACGTCTGCTTCTGTGCGCTCTGTTGATAAAAATCATATATACACCTCAAAATAGTGTCATTATAACTCGGAATCAAGACTTCTGTTGTGACGGCTGCGGCATGTTCTCTCTTCTGTTCTTTTCTGCTTGGGACAAAACTAGGGTAAAACAGTCTTTTTTCTTGTCATCAACAAGAGCTGGGACGAGGGCTACTATGGCTATGCGATTCAAAGAGCACTTTTTTGTCAGGTGTCCAGGCCCTCTGGTTGTAGTAAATCATCTGCTGTGTGAAAAACCTTGCTGAAAATCTCGTTAGGAACCCTATGCATTTCGGCGATTCTCTTATTGAGGTCCGTGATGTACTCTTGTAGTCTGCATCAGGGTGTACATCACCAGGGCATTATTTCAATACTTGCATGGGAGAGAAGGGAGCTCATATAACTCCCCTTGTGCATGTTTTCCAGAGTGATCCGTAAACACACACACACGCGCGCGCGCGCGCACGCACACGCACGCACGCACGCACGCACGCACGCACGCACGCACACACACACACACACACATTTTTATTTTGCATGTTTACCTATCTACATGATTATTCCTTTATGTTCCCACTGCCATCCTTTCTTGTTGTTGCTAAAATTCAAAGTTTCTGAGGTAAAAAAAAAAAACGTTTTTCACGTTCCGATATAACTTTCTTCATGAATCAGCCTATGGATGTGCTGTTGTTTCTTTTTTTTTATTCCCCTTACCTGTTTCTAAAACTTTTCATTATGGAAGATGTTGATGTTTCCTCGTGCAGAGCCAAAAACAGGGTTAAACTGTAGACAAACTACATGAAAACATCACTCAGTTTGAAGACAGAGTGCAAAGAATAACGGAAAGAGAACAGAAAGCATAGTTGGAAAAAAAAGAAAGAAGGAGCATGTATCGTTCATGGTCAATGGAAAATGGCTTTTGTACATCTCTTAACTTTTTAGTTTCAGTACATTGTCCCCGTACTATACTCGTTTCTCTAAACAGTCCATCATTTGGGATATATTTGAAAAAGGAACGTCCGAAAAAATCAGTGCATGGAGGAAACTTTCTATGTAACTTTCGTGCTGTTTGGTCTGACGTGAACAAATCATTTGCTGTACTTCTCATTCGTTCCAGTCGCTTTTGTGACTTATGGAGCCTGCCCGATCATTCCAGATGTCAAAAGTTTGCGCGATTTTGCACGACGTATATCTATGGTGAAGTATGTGCATGTTTCTTTGAATCCCGTTACTGACCTTAAACCATGAAACATGCCTGGTGTGTTAGCCCCGCCCTGTGCAAATGGTCAGTCTTTTGTATGTCAGCCACAAACTTCGATCACCCCTCACAAGAAGGCCAGAATCAGAGTTCTGTCCCCTGGTCAAATAGTGTCGTTTTTTGTGTTTTCATTTCAACTAATGCCTGCCTTTGCCGCTATTGTTTGCCCCTCTCTGTGGTCTTATTGGAGTAGGTAGAATTGCCACCTAGACTGATGAGTGTCAGCATGATTTTCAATCAATCCAAAAGACCCTCACAATTCACTCCGTCCTTCTAATGGCTGATTTGTGTTCGGACTTCGTTGCCAGCTGAACTGGACCTGAAGCAGTTCTTCTTCAGGAGAAGGATTGCTTCTTACACCCTGTGATGCTCACTGGGGCCAAACTGTCACCTGTACAACAACAATACTCTGCCACTGAATGTGAGCGTCTCACCATTGTTAAGGAACATCATAAGTTTCCAAGATTCTTGGTCGCAAGGACTTCTGTCTTGTAAACTTATTATCACCCACTATTTGCTTTGATATTCCAGAATTTTCGCTTTGTCACCAAGCCGTTATCAGGATATCTTAACTTATTTGCCACATTCGAATCATTTGTAAATTTTGTGTGTTCTTTATTACTTTTCCATGGAGAATTTGGTGACCTGCTAGGTTCTTATCGATGGAAAAAGACTTTTCTTCACAGCCGTACCTCGAACTTTTCTGGATGAAAAAGAATGCTACCTGTTACTTAATTTTGTGTGCTTTTCCTTTCTCTCCTTGTATCTCAGAATGAAAGCTTACGTTTTTTTTCACAATGTTTTCTTTCCTTTTTCCCCTGAATTGCATGACTATTATGTCTATGTCATCAATACAATCAAGCTTTCTAATCTATGATGCTTTTTTTTCTTTTCTTGTCAGGAATTTTCTTTCTTTTCAGATTGAGAGGATCACATGCACAGGTTACATTTTGACCAGCGCAGAGGTTGGGAGACAGTAACGTTTTTTCTTTCTTTCTTTCTTTTTTTCTTTTTTATTTTAGCAGTACTGAAGTCAAACTCATAATTAAGAATTGCGTAATAGGTCCATTAAGATAAGGGCATTTTGTTTGTTAGCATTTCTGTGGCATGGCTTTAGACAAAGTTGTGAAAGAAAAAGTCTGAGGAACTGGTCAATATTCTGTATTGAAAGGGCTTTGATATTTCAAAGTTATGTGAAAACCAAAGTAAAAACAAAAAAAAGAAGAAAAAAAGAAGTATTTCATGTCAACAGTATTAATATTTTGCCTTCATCAAGAAGAGGAACCCCCTTCTGTTTGTCCATCTGGTTGTGTGTCAACATTGCGCAAATACAAGTCTCTCTCTCACGCACGCACGCACGCACACACACACGCACATACACACGCGCGCGCGCGCGTCCGCATGCGCGCACGCACACACAGAGACAGACACACATACAGGCATAGACCTATCTAGTCACATAACAAAATAAAGTCGACGTAAGACTGAACGTATCCAATACTCTTCAACAAGGATAGACTACATTGCAGTGTTGATCATCGGTTTTATCATTGATTGTGGACATTTGGTTCCGGCCTCCGTCAGTCTCAAATGCCTTCCTCTGTGGTCCAGGACAGTCTCTAATATAATTATTCAGCTATGGTCCAGGACAATCTCTAATATAATTATTCAGCTATGGTCCAGGACAGTCTCTAATATAATTATTCAGCTATGGTCCAGGACAGTTTCCAACACCTTCAGCTTTGTCCCAGGCCAGTCTCAAACACCTGCAGCTATGGCGTAGGTAAGTCGCAAATGCCTCCATGGCCTAAGTCAGTCTCAAATATCTAAACAGCTATAGCCCAGGTCAGTTTAAAATACCTAAACAGCTATGTCCTAGGTCAGTCTCAAATACCTTCAGGTAGGCTCAGGTCATTTTCAAATACCTTCAGCTATGGCTTAAGTCAGTGTCAAATGCCTTCAGCCAAAGCTTGAGTTATTGTTAAATACCTACACAGCTATGGCTGAGGTCAGTCTCAAATACTTTAAGCTATGGCCTAGGTTAACCTCAGATGTCTTCTGCTATGGCCTAGGTCAACCTCAGATGTCTTCAGCCAGGCCTAGGTTAACCTCAGATGTCTTCAGTCGGGGCCGATGTTAACCTCAAATGTCTTTAGCTATGGCCTAGGTTTACCTCTGATGTCTTCAGCTATGGCCTTGGTTAACTTCTGATTTCTTCAGCTGTGGCCTAGGTTAACCTGTGATGTCTTCAACCGTGGCAAAGGTTAATTTCTGATGTCTTCAGCTACGGCCTTGGTTTATCTCAGATGTCTAAAGCAGCTATGGCCTAGATTAACCTCACATGTCTTCAGCTATGGCCCAGATTAACTCAGATGTCTTCAGCTATGGCCCAGATTAACCTCAGATGTCCTAAGCTATGGCCTAGGTCAGTCTCAGATGACCACGACTAATGGAGACTCAGGCTGCAAGGGAAACAAAGGAGTGGATGAGTGTCAGGGACGGAGGGGGTGGGTGACGGGAAGGGGGATGGGTGAGGGGAAGGGAGATGCGTGAGGGGATGGGTGATGGGAAGGGGATGAGGGAGGGGATGAGTAAGGGGAAGGGGTATGAGGGAGGGAATGGGTGACGAGGAGATGAGTGAGGGGATGGGTGATGGGAAGGGGGATGAGGGAGGGGATGGGTGAGGGGAAGGGGGATGAGGGAGGGGATGGGTGAGGGGAAGGGGGATGAGGGAGGGGATGGATGGCGGGAAGGAGGATGAGGGAGGGGATGGGTGATGGGAAGGGGGATGAGGGAGGGGATGGGTGAGGGGAAGGGGGATGAGGGAGGGGATGGGTGATGGCAAGGGGGATGAGGGAGGGGATGGGTGAGGGGAAGGGAGGGAGGGAGAGGATAGGTGAAGGGGAGGGAGATGAGTGAGGGGAGGGGATGGTGAAGGGAAGGGGATGAGGGAGGGGATGGGTGAGGGGGTGGGGGATGAGGGAGCGGATGGGTGGCGGGAACAGTTCAGTCAGGTGTCATGGTCAGCACTGTCTGGAGAGGCAACGGAAGAAGAGGACTGTGTAGACAGTGCAGCAGGGTCACTCCGTGGTCAGCTGTGGAGTCAGGAGGGTGCGACTCACCACTGGCTCAAAGTGTCCAAAGAGGCAACTAGAGAAAAAGGCAAGTGACGATCCTGTGTATAAACTCTTACGTAACACGAGCTAATGACTTCACGGTACGCCTGTACCCTGTCTTAACTTATTCATACACGTTTGTTACACATGCACAATTTCAGTACTGCTTTTAACCAAGCTGCATTTTTGATATATTCTGCATTATCAAAATAGTGATTCCTGACTGCTCTCGATTACCACGATAAGTACTGTTTCTGCTTCCTCAGAACTATGAAATAATTTGTAATGGTCATAATTATGAAACTTTTTCTCGGTGACTAGTTGATCAGATGATTTGTAGATGACTACTTTTTGTAATTAAAACAAAAAACTCTGTCAAAAGTTTTGGAAAGGTGGTTCGGGTTATGACGTCAATGTCATCGGGGTACGTTACAATCGAAAGAAATAGAACTGAGAAAGAGACTAAAGCTTACAGGACAACTGTCTATGTACCAAGAAAACGTTTTCTGATGATGAGTCTCAAAGCACTTACACCACATGAAATTCTTCTCTGTGTTCAACCTGCAGTGAAACGCGCGATACAATCTATGACTGGCCTTTTGATTTTACCAATCCTAACATTGCTCATATGATCCATGATGGTTACATAGTATTTGATGTTCATTGGGATCGGGATGAGTGTTTTCCAAATGACAAACACACAATGTTTCCAACTGTTCTTGTCCCTTTTCCCTCAAAAGGAAGCTCTCCAGAAGTTATCAAGTGGATTGTGGAATTGTTCAGTGGAGCACTATTCCAGCTTTCAGCATCACATGGCGTGCAACCTGAAGACGGACGGAATGTGAGACGGACGCGATGAAAACAGAACACTGCCCTTTCAGCAGTGCTGAGTGTCGTGGAATGGTGGCGTTATGCGGCCGTTGTTACAGAATCATTGTTAAAGACCTGCGTTCCATATTGTACGAAAGTATAACAGAATATGAGAGAGGGGGTTATGCAGACTGTAATTATTATGAGGGCAGACTAACATTTCCTACCTGCGTGTTTAACTCATATAGCGTAATTTCTAAGAACTCAAATAGACACTGGAGTGGACTAGGACTGTTTCTGGCTGACTTACACGGCAAGAATTTGACATTACCTAATTTGTATAGACATAGCTTATACAGTGATAACAAAACGGTCTTCCATCATTTGATTACAGATTCACTGGAAAATTCAGGTCGTCATTATCCTGTCATTATGTCCTTAAAACAAATGGTAGTTTACAAGTTATTAACAATTACAAACACGAGAGAGAAGGAGAGTCGGTAATTTGTGTCTTCAGAATAAACAACACGAAAGAAGATTCTTTTCGTCCAAACGGAATTGCCATAGGTAATTCAAAAGTTCGGCTGTTAAAAACGCAACACTCGGTGACAGTGTGCCGTGACGGTGATGGGACACAGACACTACTGTTCTGTGGTTCCAGCCAGGACGAAGCGTGTGGTCAGCAGTATTCATCTCTGTGTCTTTTTTCCCCATCAAACATGTCTGTGAACACACGTTGACACACAGGGATCTTGAGGTCACTTTAACACCCGCATTTACGTGCAGTGCTGAAGACACGGCCACTGTGTCCTACACCCTGGTGTGTGACTTCACAGCCGACTGTCTGGATTCCAGCGATGAATCCTTCTGTCAGCATCCTCCTTGCGTCAGTACATTGTTCACATGTGCCAGTGGTCAGTGTGTGTCTTACAGCAACGTGTGCGATCAACTGTCGCACTGTCAGGATGAATCAGAGGAAATGATGTGTGATGTTTTTGAAAGCGAATACTTTAACATGCCTCGTCTTTCTTTCCCCTGCTCTGGTCAATTTCAATGGAATCTCACGGTTCACCTCTCTCTGCAATGAATCTCAGTGAGTCATGTCCTGACAGTCATTACCGTTGCCCTGGTCAGCTTAGTGACTGTCTGCCACTTTACACCCGATGTAACGGAATGTATGACTGTACAGGGCGCGAGGACGAAGAACGATGTGAGGAAGTAAAATGCCCAGGACTTCTCCGATGCAGGTTTTCAGCGATGTGTGTCCATAGCGATCATGTGTGTGATGGCTGGCCTCATTGTCCAATGCATGATGATGAGCTATGGTGCAATGTTATGTGTCCTGCAGGATGTCTCTGTGATGTTCATTCTTTGCTTTGTCTTCGACCTTTTCATGCAGCCTCTTTCCCTCAGATCCGTTCCTTGGATGCGACAGGTTCTGGAATGATACTGTCTGACGTGGGTAGCAATGCTTACCTTGTTCGTCTGATTCTCATCAACTGTTCTCTGACCACCTTGCCTGGGTTAACATTGTTAAATGTAAGGCTGCTTGACCTCAGCAAAAACAATTTACAGCACAGCACATCAACATCACTTCTTTTCTGGTTTAGAAAACATGAAATCGTTGTCCATGTCCCACAATCCCATCACGACACTCTCCTCTGAGTTTTCCTCTGATACCCAACACACCATGCTGTGTTTCATAGATCTGTCACACACGGCACTAACAGAGTTTGATTCTAAAGTCTTAGCACACTTTTCTGCCTTACGGAAACTTAATCTGACCTTTACCTCCATTCACACTATTGGTTCCAATGGTTTTCAGTTCACGTTGCAGTTAACTGAGCTGTACACGCATGGAAGTCCTATAAAAACGTTTCAATCAGACATTTTCACAGGTCTTTCTCGTCTGCATACCATCTCCTCACAGAACTATAAACTATGCTGCAGTGAAATTCTACCTCCTGACTTTGGCATGTCCTCCTGTGATGCCCCCCAAACTGAAATTTTGTCATGTGCGGATTTGTTACAGTCATGGACATACCGGGGATTTCTTTCGCTGATCACCTGTCTCTCTGTGTCTGGCAACGTCTTCTGTCTGTGTGCGCGTTTGTTAAGGAGAAGCGTGACCTATTCAAGTGGTTTCAGTGTGTCTGTTACCAACTTGACCATGGCTGACTTTCTGATGGGTGTTTACATGGCTGTTATAGTGCAGCTGATGATTATTACCGTGGCAGATACCTCCGTCATGATGACACGTGGAAAAACAGCGTGGCCTGTACGGTGGCCGGTTTTCTGTCTCTGCTGTCCAGTGAGGTGTCAGCTCTGGTCATCTGTCTCATTACTCTAGATCGTTTTGTCGTCCTTTGCTTCCCATTTAGCGCTGCACGATTTCAGAGAACAACAGCAGCCATGGCTTGTCTGATGGTCTGGCTGACTGGCTGGTTTCTGGCCTTGTTGTCTTTACTTCCAGTGACATCCCACTGGGAGTTTTATTCCCAAAATGGCATCTGTATTCCACTGCCAGTGACGAGGCAAGACTTCAAAGGAAAACATTATTCCTTTGGCGTGCTGATTGTTCTGAATTTTGTTCTGAATTTTGTTCTGTTTGTACTCATCTCTGTGGGTCAGCATTCATCTACTGGTCCATACAGAGCAACACTTTGAAGACCAACTCTACCAAGGCGTCGCAAGACATGGCCATAGGTCAAAGACTGATCACTATAATACTGACATTTCACGTGTTGGTTTTCCATTGGAGTGCGTGGGATGTTAGCGTTGTCTGGTATCCCTATACCAGGAGAAGTGAATGTGGCCCTGGCAATATTCATATTACCTTTAAACGCTTCCATGAATCTCTTTCTTTACACGTTCAACACTTTGACGGAAAAGTGGAGAAAATCTGAAGAATCTAAACCCCTGAAATGGATGAAAATCAGTCCCGAATTAATACCAAATTAAAAACTCCAAAACCAACGTAATTCACAGACACTTTTTGTCATAAAGATGCAGGTCGTTTATGTGCATATCCCAAGGTCTTTTTAATCGACAGTGATTGAGAAAAACAAACGAGGCAACTACCTTTAGACTTATATGTAATGTATGGATACTTTACGACGATGATGGACAAAGAGCGGACGAGAGATGTGGAAGATTAGCGGCAAGTAAACTCAGTTCCAATTACATCACACACACACACACACACACACACACACACACACACACACACACACACATATATATATATATATATATACACACACACACACACACACACACACACACACACACACACACACACTGACTGACTGAAACCAATTTATTGTCAGATTAACTCAAAGTTGTACTGACGAAAACACACACACACACACACACACACACACACACACACACACACACACACACACACACGCACACACAACTGTATTACTTTTAGGCAATCTGCGTCTCTACGGTCAAATTTCGTGTTACTTCACGATAACTACTTTTAATCTTGACCACTAATTTCACAGCTGAAAGACAGCTCGTGGAGAAAAAAGGACCTCCCTGTTTGATGCCACACAGTACTTCAAATGGCTTTGAGAGGCATCGTCTACATTTTACAGAGCTTGTACAACTTCTGATCAAAACCAAGACCCACCTCTGAAAGTCAGGCCCAAAATGCAAATACGACACATGCATATGAGAAAAAAAAATGTTTTGGAAACAGAGTTGAATGCAGAGAAAGAAGACCAAGAAACACCTGGAGGCGGGACATGGAGGCGGACACCAGGCAGATGGGCTACAGCTGTGGAGAAATAGAAAAGATTGCCCAGGACCGTGGTCGTTGGCATGCAGTTGTTGATGGCCTAAGCTCTGGCAAGAGTATGGGTACGGGTATGTAACTCCGTCACAATCTTTGCTGGTACCAAGATTACTTCCCTTGGTCACCGCATCCTGGATATCCGACTGTACCCCTCGGTGTTCCCCTTTTTCGGACAAGAGTGCTCATCCCACTGTGTGCTCACAAACTGACAAAATTGTCACCACGTTTGGTTGCACTGACAATACATAATGTCACTACGTATGTTTACACTGACAATACATAATGTCGTTCTTGCATTCTGGGTCGTGGTGGTTCATCTCAAGCCGACGGGAGCAGATAGCCGTTTTCCTGGCTTGCGTTTGTTCAAAGTGGTATACTCTAATGGTATGCCAAGTTTTATGGTCTTCCTCAAGGGAATGGGAGGGACAGAGATGAAAACAATGGGGGGAAAAGTCAGCTTATTGTCCAGATCTCTGACTCTTTCGTATTTGATTCCTGGTCAAACGTCACACTGATTTCTGTCAGAGTGTTCCATTGTCATGTCAGCAAGGGAGATCATAATTTGTTTTTATCCCAGCCTTGTTTGTTTGTTTTTGCTGGTAAAGTAAGGGTTTGTGTTGGTCAACTGAAGTACGGTGCGACGTAAATGTATACCTGTAATTCAGATATCCGTTCGTGCCTTTTCTGTAGCCGGATATATCCTCCACTAACCTCGTATTTCTTGCACTTCAAGGATGTGTTCCTGCCTAGCAACCTGCTACACTGCCAGGCAAACTTCTGAGACAGGTGGGTGGACATTGACAACGCTATGAATGTCTTTCTACCTGAAGAACACAGGCCTGTGGTAGAAAAAACGACGCCATTTTTCTCCAAGTCCTGGAAAACGACGCCATTTTTCTCCAAGTCCTACAAAACGACGCCATTTTTTTCCAGGTCCTAGAAAACGACGCCATTTTTCGCTAAGACAAGAGCTACACAAAGGCCAAGAGACTGTTTGGAGTGGAGGAATAGTGGTGCAAAGAACGTGAAAGAGTAGATTGAGAGCGACGGAAAAAACACAAGATGCAAAGCATATAAACGTACTCCCAGTTTAGATCTCTCTTGAATACGCATGTTTAAAAAAAAAAACGCAAACAAAAAAAAAAAAAAAAAAAAAAACGTCACAATCAAACACGCGTCATAATGTATTTCGTCAGCAGCCAAAATCTGGGACCCTAAGTGTGGACAAAGGAGTTCTTGAGCAGCATCTGAGAAAAACATACTCTGACTCACAGAGCAAAGCACCACTCGACATTCAAGGTCTGGTGTGGCCAACCAACCCTGAGGAACAGTTCAATGACAAGCCTCCAACGTTAGCGGAAATCAAGAAGGTGGTCGACAAAGCCAGAGCCAAATCATCACCAGGGCCAAACGGAATACCTTACCAGCTGTACAAGAAATGTCCCAAGGTGCTGGAGTGGCTCCACAGGCTGCTGCGATCAGCTTGGAGAAATCAGAAGATCAGCGGCCAGTGGATGACGGCAGATGGTGTGTACATCCCCAAAGAGCAAAACTCAAGTGACATCAGCCAGTTCAGGCCAATATCACTACTGAACGTCGAAGGGAAAATCTTCTTCTCTGTCATGGCAGCAAGGCTGACCAAGTACCTCATGGAAAACAAGTACTTGGATGTGTCAGTCCAGAAAGGTGGCATTCCAGGCGTGGCTGGCTGTATAGAACACGCTACAATGATCTGGGACGCAATCCAAAGAGCAAAAACAGAAAAGAGAGACCTGGACGTAGTGTGGCTCGACCTGGCAAACGCATATGGATCTGTACCCCATGAGATGATACAGTTGGCTCTTAAGATGTACCATGTGCCAAAGAACATCCGCGACATGCTCAAGAAGTACTTCAATGGCTTCTCAATGCGCTTCTCTACCAAGGAGTACACAACAGATTGGATCAACTTGGAAGTGGGCATTGCAATGGGCTGTGCCATTTCCCCAATACTGTGTCGTGTTGGCAATGGAAGTCATCTTGAAAGCAGCAACAAGCAACGCAAGACAAACAGACCTTGGCGATGGATACAAGATGCCCCCTCTCAAGGCCTTCATGGATGACACTACAGTGATTTCATCCAGAAGAAGACGAGACACGTCACGTGCTGGAGAGGCTGGACGACATAGTTGCCTCATCCAGAATGAAGTTCAAGCCAAGAAATCACGGAGTCTCTCACTGAGGAAAGGAAAGTGGCCGAATCTGTGGTCTTCAGTGTTGCCAACCAGACCATTCCAACAGTAACAGAAGAGCCAGTCAAGAGCCTTGGAAGATGGTATGATGATACGCTGAAAGACACACGAAGAGCAAAAGAAACCAAACAGAGATGTCGGAAGAAGGCTTGGAGACCATTGACCAGTGTGGGCTCCCTGGCAAATACAAGGTCTGGTGTCTGCAGTTCATGCTGATACCAAAGCTTCTATGGCCTCTGATGATATACGACATCTGCACCAGCAAAGTGGAGGCAATGGAATCCAAAATCAACAAGTTCACAAGGAAATGGCTTGGTGTCCCCCCCTGTCTGACTGACATAGCGCTATACTGTCGCCAAGCAAAGCTGAAACTACCACTGAAATCCATCCTGGAGGAATATAAAGCAGGGAAGATCAGACTTCAAAGCATGCTGGAGGACTCAGGAGACAAGGTGGTTGAAGCAATCAAGCCCCAGCTGAAGACAGGCAGAAAATGGAAAGTTCAAGAGGCGATGGATTCTGCAAAAGAAAGTCTCAAGATCAGAGAAATAACAGGACACACACAGACCAACAGACAAGGACTGGGGATGACCAAAACTGAATGGTGGTCAAAGGCCAAAGGAAAAGCCAAAAGAGACATGATGATTCAGGAGATGAGAAAAGAAGAAGACCAACAAAGACTCCAAAAAAAGCAGTCCAGCAGAGCCAGCAAGGCAATGGACAACATGGGAGAATGCATTCCAAAGAAGTCTCACTTGGAATGACATTTGGCACATGGCCCCTCTCAGGATCAGCTTCATTCTCAGATCTGCATATGATCTTCTGCCTTCAAATGCAAACCTGGTGAAGTGGGGAAAACAGACGATCCTTCATGCCCCCTTTGCCATGAAAAACAAACAGTGGAGCATGTCCTAAGCTCATGTAAAGTAGCCCTGGCTCAAGGAAGGTACACATGGAGGCAACCCAGTGCTCAAAGAGATTGTACAAGTAGTCTGGGCTAGTACCAACACCACAAAAGGGAAATCAGGACTCAAAAAGCACCCGCAACATTCTTCACGGCAGGAGGCAGCGAATCATGGCCAAAGAACAACAGTGCCACTCGGAACATGCAGGCAGAGTCTGCTGGACGGGGCAGATGACTGGGAGTGCACAGCAGACCTCCCAGAATGGAATAGTCACCCAGAGATTATCAGCAAGAGTGGCATGAGACCAGACATAGTATTACACTCTCAGTCAACCAAGCAGCTGATCATGATCGAGCTCACGGTGCCATATGAGAACAGAATGGAGGCAGCTCAGATCTAC
Source organism: Conus betulinus (assembly GCA_016801955.1). Taxonomy (NCBI): domain Eukaryota; kingdom Metazoa; phylum Mollusca; class Gastropoda; order Neogastropoda; family Conidae; genus Conus; species Conus betulinus. Next base: position 15,574 of record JADBJO010016326.1, on the reverse strand, counting down.
AAGACTGAAAAGTATGCTGATCTGGCAAACAGCCTGAGGAGAGAAGGCTATCAGGTCAAAGTCCTCACTGCAGAAATTGGAGCTAGGGGGTTTGGGGGAACGTCTGCATACAGCCTCATGAAACAGCTCTCAGTTGCAGGGAGGGAAAAAACCAAAGCCCTGAAAGCAATGGCAGAAGCGGCAGAGAGGTGTTCAAGTTGGATCTGGTCAAGGAGGAACAAAAGTGAACTTCATAAGGCTTAACTTTCCTACAAATATCAGGTGTCCCTGTGGCTCAGTGGTTAGTGCGCGAGTCATTAAGTGGAAATGAGCATGTCCAGAAGGGCATGGGTTCGAATCCCAGTCATGGCTCATCCCAAGATGGGAATCTGCTGCCACGCTCGACACGAGTTTCTTTCTACCGTCACTGATGTAAGAAATGGCGAAGTACTTTCAGAAATATTCCATAAAGAAAAAAACCGTTTGGGGCCGTTATAGCCCGTTAGTAACGGCTATTCTGGTAAAATAAAACATCGGGCATCATTCCTGACCCATAATGAACATACCTACACAAATTTTCAGAAAGATCGGCCCAGAAGTTTTGTCTGGAGCGAGTGAAACACATTTTGACCACGGACAGACAGACTGACAGACAGCATTTCATCGTTCCCATTGTAAAGTACTCCCTGTTCTGTAAGAGCTGGGTGTACAAGAACTAAGTCAGAGATAGCACTGGGCTCAGCTGGAGAACGCCCTGTGCAAAAACCCACGTAAACGTGACCTAACGCAATGAAACCAACACACTGAATGCCTTGTGTCATTCATTCATGAATTCTACGTTGTGAAACTCCCATTACTTCAATCACTCATATTAAGTTCATGTGCTGTTGTGTCACTTTACTGCAGAATGTTATACCAACAAACCCAGTGCTGGTGAGTAAACAACCACCCCTCATACTTAAGTTGGAAGACTTAAAGTATGTCTTGCGTCACACCATAATGACATCTTTATACAGTGTCATAAAACAGCACACATGGTATAAAATGATAATACCAAAACGGGACGATGATGTTTCTTCTTGAAAATACAAAAAAAAAAAAAAAAAAGAAAAAGAAAAGAAAAAAAAAACGAATGAATGTGGTGGATATATATTAGATTCTATTATTGTAAAAAGTATGGTCTAGCCCTGTCCCTAAAAGTGGAATACAGCGCTACAACAAACAAACAAACAAAAAATGTAAAAAGATGTCTGACTGAAAAAAAGTGTGAAAAACTCAGGTTGTAACCAAGAAGCAGGCCGTGTTTGATTTCCGGTATAAGAATACAATAAGAAAATAGTTTACCCTCCCACCTTCCCCTCTCACACTCTCAGGAAGCCAGCATCCAGCACCACACACGCCAAGCCCTGACATGGAACCCGCAGGGAAAAAGGAAGAGAGGCCGACCTCGCAGCAGCTGGAGGCGAGACACTGAGGCAGAGATAAAGAGGCAGGGGACCAACTGGACAGGCATCAGCGAGCAGCCCAGAACCGAGTGCGATGGCGGAGTGTTGTCGATGGCCTATGCTCACCCTTGAGCTATGGGCCTAAGTAAGTAACCTCCCCCTCTCCTGCCCCTGCCCCAGCTTAGCACACGTCACCATGGCTGTGTGAAGGGTTTTATTATGAAAACATGAAAGACTCTTTTATTGGCGGCTTCGTCGCAGATTCTGTTGCTTAATTCATGAAAATTGTTTAACTCGTTGGTTTTACTTAGCTATATGTAGCAAGATACATCTGACTTTCGGCTAGTTAAGTCCTGCTGTTAGCAGTGTATCTATTTACAATCTCTGCTAGGTATAAGCCATATCAGATGGTCAATTCTGAATGAAATAAAGCTTTACATACGTGACAATATTTGCTTACAATGTCACGAAGTATGTCGTTTTATCAGTGAATAACACAGCACTTTTAAGTCAGTCTCAACGAAAATGCCGATTTGATACTGTTGAAAGTGATCCTGAAATGGTAAATCGCGGTTTTTGCGGGTGTTACGGTTCAATGATGTTTTTTACACAGAGGAAGACAGGAAAGGTTGGATCAGTTCTTTTCGCTCTGTAAAGATTGTTGACACACGTGCTTCAACTTGCTATGTAAATTCCAATGTTAATATTTGCCACGGAAACACACATCAATGCACGTATAAGCGCACAAATACATGGACAACTGAAGGCATGATTGCATTAACACGCTTGCTCGAATACGTCAATCAAAGGAAAACATTTCTTTCTTCTTTTTCTTTCTTTCTTTCTCTCTCTCTCTCTCTCTCTCTCTCTCTCTCTCTCTCTCTCTCTCTCTCTCTCTCTCTTTCTCTCTCTCTCTCTCTCTCTGGTGTGTACATGTGTGTGTGTTAAGTTATGTGTGTGTGTGTGTGTGTGTGTGTGTGTGTGTGTGTGTGTGTGTGTGCACGCTCGCGCGCGCGCTCGCACTCTGATGCCTATCTCTGTGCGTAAAGCAAGCAGTTGGAAGAAAACGAGTGCAGGCCGACAATTGCTCTGTTATTATGGCCATGATTCAGCAAGAACTGGTTCGCTCGAGGGAGGAAACAAAAGAAAGAAAAGAAAAAAGACAACGAATAAAGCAAACGAAACAGGAAACGTTAACACACTCTGTACTATCTATTTTTTTTTTCTGGTTGACTTGCTCTTGTTACACGTCTTTCTCCAATCCTTGGTAAAGTGCCAGGTGTGTGTGTGTGTGTGTGTGTGTGTGTGTCCAGTTCACGATGTATGTGTGTGTCTACAGCTCATCTGTCACAACAGGCTACGATCCAAGTTGAAGCATAATTGCAACGTCCTAGCGCGCAAAGTTCTCAATGTTTCAACACCATTCGTAAACACACATACACACACTCACGTGCACACGTACGCGCGCGCACACACACACACACACACACACACACACACACACACACACGCATGTACGCGCGCACGTGCGCGCACACACACACACACACACACACACACACACACACACGTTTGGCGGTTCGCTAACATTTATTTAATATGTGTTTTTGATATGTGTGTATATGTATGTGTGTGTACTTGTGTGTGTGT
>JADBJO010016326.1:0-7500 GCA_016801955.1 Conus betulinus | reverse complement strand
CCTTAAGTCCAAAGTTTTGCCAAGTTATTACTATGAAGACAATTAAGTTGTTAGCCTGCGCTCGTTCTCTCCCCCCCCCCCCCCCCCCCCCCCCCCCCCCCTCTGTCCACCCACTATTAGATTGTTCGTCTTTGTATTTGTCTGACTTTATTCAAGTTTGAAAGGCTGTGCCAGTCTTGAATAAAAGTTGCTCTGTGTTAGGTTTCCTTATGGGAGCAAAAACTACCCCACTGTTTACTGTTTATTGTTTCCCTGCTTCATCTTCATTTCCAATTTTGGTGCCGATTAGTTCAAACAATTTCCGAGGCGATTGGTGACAAGACTAAATCCCTCCCCCTCTCACCCCTGATGGGTGAATGACAGGTTGTCAAAATCTGATTCGGCAAGTGAGAAATTCATATACCAGACACGCAGTGTCCCAACTTCACTGATCCCTCAGGACTGCCTGTAGTCAAGAACAGAGGAAGACAAAGAGACGATTAGGGAAGGCCTAGTACTCCTTGACCTCCAGTCTCTTTCACTGTTCATTCCCAGGAAAAGTGAGTTGGAACTCTGTTTTACATTTTTGAATCTATGTATTGATTTTATGTATGCTGTGTGTGTGTTAACATTGTAACTTTGTACAAATGCTTAGCAACATTTATCAAACTGATGAATGATTATTCTGTGTAGTAGTTTGCTTGCCATCATAGGGCAAAAGCTCTTTCCCAGTGGTTATGATTCTTTGCTACCAATCTGACCACTGTTCTTTGTGTGCACCTTGGCTTTTGCCAGTATGCAGTTCTGTCTGTTGAGATAATTACATGATTAACTTTGATCAGGAAAACAGTATGCCTGTGTGCTAGGTAAAAACTGCTACTCTGATTTATAAATACTGATGATTGTTGGAATGATTTGTAGTGTATGACTTTTAAGTCTACACCACATGTGTACTTGGACTAAGTGTAGCCCAAGTCGGTGTGATTTAATTCATAGAAAACATGGAAGAGTTGTTTTGACTGAAACTGTGTAACATTGTATTACTGTCTCCTACCCTTTTGTAAGCTTAACGTAGCCGTTAAACAAAAGTGGAGATTAATAGTTATAGCAGAAACTCTACCATAGATAAAACTTTGCTGGCTGAGTCTCACACCCCTTCTGAAAGACAGAGGAAAAGGGTAAATGTGTGCACTCAACAAACCAGCCATCAGATTCTCATCTACAGATCAAGTTCTCTTTATCGCAGAACTGGGATCCTGGTCACGCTACACATTGCAGTTGAACCAGAAGCTGGGACTTCGCCAAAAGCCGGGGAAACGCCAGACACCATGGCTTCACTGTAAACTGGGGCGACACCAGACAACCAATCTACACCAGTGGGGCAGTCACCAGCCACAGGAGAGATCAACTATCTTCTCCGAGCAAAGCTAAGTTTGCTTACCACCTGGACTCAAAAACCCACCAGACCCTTACCCTCACTTTATGATGAAACAGTGAGAACCTGTCTATGAGTACAACTCTGGCTACAGCACTGGGTGCTAGCAAGGAGTGGATGTATAATAACCATATACATTCAGTGTAACTTAGACAGAACCCCTGAATGCCAACTTAAGCTTGCTGCACAGAGTGCAAGCGAGTAAAGTAGGAGTGAGGAAGGGCCCCTCATTGTGGTAGTCCAATGAGAACTGAAACCCAGTCTATGGAAGTGACATGCCATTTCTTATCTATGTGTAAGTAATAAAAGTTGATGTGTGAAAGTGCACTTTAACTTGTGTCAGTTCCCTGTTGTTCAATCGAATGTTGAATGTTTGAACTTCTCTCTTCAATTCTGTCTCAGAGCCATTCTTCAGTATTTTTTATCAATACCCGGAACAAATAAAATTTCTTTGATGACTAGTACTGGAAAGTTGCTCCTTCCACCACTAGTAAGAGAGAGGGTGTAGGTGAAAATGTTAAGATAATTCACATCGAGAAATTATTCCAAGTCCTTCCCCTAGAGGACCCACCTACCACTCATATCATCTCGTCTCACACACACACGCACACACACGCACGCACGCACCCACACACACACACACACAAAAGAGAAAGAGAGAGAAGTAATACTGTTATTCATCTTCCCACAATCACCCCCCCCCACCCCCACCTCTCCAAAAAGTAGAATCCACCTCTTCATTTTTTTATGCTGCTTCACACTGTACTCTTCATCTGCCAAAAAAAAAAAAAAAAAAGTAATTTTGACTACTAGTTTTCTTTCTTTTTCTTTTTTTTTTTTTTTTTTTTTTTATCTCCAAGCAGTTCCTTACACACCATGCGTAGTCTGTATATTCTCTCACAAATGGACATAGTCTTGCTGATTTTAGTGTTTTGGTGTTTAATACAAAATATCTGGGTTTGTTAATGTTCCAATGTGTGGTGTACTGACACTCTCACACTGATCATGTGCTGCTTATACATAGAGAACAACATAAATGAAACAAAGGACTTAATGCTTAATTATTTTCTTTTCTTTTCAGATTTTCCCACAGAGAGGGAGAGGGAGAGAGAGAGAGAGAGAGAGAGAGACAGACAGACAGACAGACAGACAGAGGCGGCATCATAGAGTTGTATGTAGAGTTTGTAACAAATAAAAGTACATTATTATGATTATATGGCTGTACGCTGGCTCCAACACAAGCACTGCATGATTACACTGAAATCTTTCACATACGGACATTTGCATGCACTGACGGCGTTATTTTGAAACGATAGCGCCTGTAAATAGTAACATTCACTTCGGAACGTAGTAAACTGAGTGTTAGTGATGATAGCAGTCATGAAACGCATGTGGATGGGCATTGGTTATATGACTTATACTGCATGATTAGCGAGAGTGTGCAAAATATGTAAACAGTTACATCCAAAGGTAAGGTAAGGTAAGGCAATGTTGCTTACAGCCCAGCCGACCGCAAAAAGCCATATCAGGGCTGTCGCCACCTGAAAGTCAATTCACAAGCCGTTATTGCAACAAAAAAAAAAGAATAAATAAATAAATAAAAAAAACACCCTCATTCACACCAACCTTTAAAACACGCCTAAAAATACACCTGAACAGTTGTTAAAAATTTTTCCTACGTGAAATCTTAGACCAGATGAAAAATGTTAATCTCTCTCAAAAATTCAAAGATCACAATCAGGTGGGACATCTCTGAACGAGGTTTTTCATGGAGTCTGCTGTAAAAGGTTTATGTCTTACATCCTGCATGTCCCAACACTTGTGAAGAATATGTTTCACTGTGAGTGGTACATGACAAGGAATGCACCACGGAGCTTCTTCATCTTTTAAAAGATAAGAAAACGAGCGGCTGGTATGCAAACGGAACAAAACTGATTCTTATTCACGGCCGCCTCGGGAACATGCATTATATCCACAGAGAGAGAGAGAGTGAGGGACGGGTGAGAGAGGGGGAGGGAGAGGAGGAGAGGAGAGAGAGGGGGGGGGGAGAAAGAGAAAGAGATAGAGAGAGAAAGAAAAGAAAGTGTGTGTGTGTGTGTGTGTGTGTGTGTGTTATCAAGGGAGGTGAAAATGTGCGAATCGAGCAATTCCTCTGTTCATTCTATCTGGTTCGGCAGCCGTGCATGGGCCTTGGGAGGTGGTTGTGAGTGAGGGCCCACCTGCCTTGAAATCCCCGGCCAATCTTCGATAGCACATTCCTCAGTTGAGAGAGAGAGAGAGAGAGAGAGAGAGAGAGAGAGAGAGAGAGAGAGAGAGAGAATACGAATACGAATACATTTTTTTTTTCAGTTTACGGTCAAAGCTCTATACTGAAGGGGGTTTCATATATGCATCATATAACATTCGTAATACCCAGGAAAATGAGATGATGAAAAAAGTGTAGATATGATACAAAAAGCGAAGTACATCAAGACATCATACTGTCCGAATTCTCTTGTTTGCTTCATAAATACACAGGGCTTAATTCAGAAGAGTGTTCTCATTCCTAGTTCTTAGATCGCTCAGAGCAGGACAGCATAACAAAAATGTATTTCATCAGAGAGAGAGAGAGAGAGAGAGAGAGAGAGAGAGAGAGAGAGAGAGAGAGAGTTATATCAAGTTCTTCCAACAATGGTGAAATACTCTAGTGAACATTCGCAATAATAGCTAAGGATCCGGGAGAGGTGTGTGTGTTTCCGGATTAGAAGGATGTGTGTGTGTGTGTGTGTGTGTGTGTGTGTGTGTGTGTGTGTGTGTGTGTGTGTGTGTGTGTGTGTGTGTGTGTGTGTGTGTCCTTCATTTAACGTCTATCCACTATTCGTGATATTAGACAACTGCTTGTGTGTGTGTGTGTATGTATGTATGTGTGTGCGTGCGTAAGTGTGTGTGTGCGTGCATGTAAGTGCGTGCGTGTGCGTGTGGCGTGTGTAGGGTGATAGAGTATGCAGCCAGATGTGAGAGAGGACAAACAGGGGCTACCGCAATACCCCCGAAACCAACACCTGTGGGCACGCTTCCATATCGTGTCCAATGTTCATTACATATTGGCATCTGCCAGGGATCGGTTATGTCCCCTGACAGCGCAGGCTTCCACAGGTGGTGCAGGATAGCTCCCAGCTGGTTGTTTGGGCCAGAGACGTGAACGTCTCTACGTCTATGATTTGGCGGTTGAGACCAGTGCTTCTCTGGTTCCCCCCATCGTATTTTCGGGTGTATCTTTTTCTTTCTTTTCGGTTTTTTTTTTTTTTTTCTTCATTTTTTTTTTTTTTTAATAAAAGGATCTTTCTACTTGAGTGTATGTGTGTGTGTGTGTGTGTGTGTGCGCGTGTGTGTGTGTGTGTGTGTGTGTGTGTGTGTGTGTGTGTGTGTGTGAGAGAGAGAGAGAGAGAGAGAGAGAGAGAGAGAGATAACAGGGAGAGAGACAGAGAGAGAGAGAGAGAGAGAGAGAGAGAGAGAGAGAGAGAGAGAGAGAGAGTGCGCGTGCTGGCAGCTAGTTTTCTGACATGAGAGGTTTCCAATGCGCAAAATAAATTTATTCATTTACATTGGTAAAAGGCCAACGTCCCCCCCCCCCCCCCCCCCCCCCCCCCCCCCCCCCCCCCCCCTTTTGTATAAAATTTGAGCAATGGGCACACACACACACACACACACATATATGGGACACACACACACGCACGCACGCACGCACACACACACACACACACACACAGATACCGTTACTTATAGCCTACACGACCACAAAGGGCCTTATCAGGGCTGTCACCGCGTTAACAGACAGAAGACAGGACAGAGAGAGAGAGAGAGAGGAGAGAGAGAGAGAGAGAGAGACTCATGCCACTCCCTGAAGAAAGAAATCGATTCGATGTTGGCCTGGAAGCAAATGCCACCAGAGATAAATCGTGTCATTGTGTTCGTCCGCATGTAGCATATTCGGGGTTATCTCCTGGTTCACCTTTATCACGTTCAAAGACGGGTCACAAGAGGTCTTTCGAAATGACAGACCAGGGGGTTAGTGTGGGAATGCATCAGGTTCAGAAGATTAGAAATACTGGTTTTGTGTGTGAAAATAAAAAGTATCTACATGACATAAGAAACAGGCTTGGTTTCTTTCTTCATTTCTTTCTTTGTATTTTGTCGTTTTACTTTTCAAAGGGTTTTTTTATGTTGTTGTTTTCTCATGAAGACATCAAGCACATAATAAAACACACACACACACACACACACACACACACACACACACACACACACACACAAAACGAACAAACCGTAAATTGTCATGTCCAAAAAAAATGTTCCCTGCTTCTGATGCTATTAAAGCACACACACACACACACACACACGCACACACACATGGGACACACACACACACACACACACACACACACACACACACACACACACACACACACACACACACACACACACACACACACACACACAACATTACAATTAATAACCTTGATGATGACGCTAGTAATTCCGTCTGCGGTGAAAGCAATAAATTAGGGTAGTTATTTGCAGCAAACCATACATACACCATCCTGGTGTACAGTATATGATCAAGTGTCCGTGTTCATCATGTGAGCGGTCGATAATTTTCATGACTCATCATCATAGTTTTCATGACAATTAATGCTATGGCAGAATATTCGACTGAAAAATGAGAAAACTCCATTGAAACCATAGAATTAGAAAATTCGTCGTTTTCAGAAGGGTAATTATCGTTATTCAGATACAACAGTAATTATTCTTCATTATTCTCTCTCTCTCTCTCTCTCTCTCTCTCTCTCTGCGCGCGCGGTATGACGTGTTGTTTTCGTCAGTCCAGGAAAAACACTGATTTCTTTACTCAAGTAAGTGTTCAGACCGTAAAATCGAATCTCGAAAAATACTGTGATAATGTGATGTAGGCCACAATGTAGTGCTGACACATCGGACTGTTTTTGTGGTGTAATTAGAGAGGAAAAAAAAAAAAAAAAAAAAAAAAAAAAACCTTAACCGACAGCCGTAGGCCGGCCATGGCGTGGTGCGTGCCGGCCGGCGGCATGCAGGGGCTGTAGGGCCTAGTTAGATGTGTCGGCTGTAGGTTACACCACCCATCACGCCAGCCATGGGGCCCACTACTCGATCCATGGCCAAAGACACCGTTATATTTATGTGCGGGGGTACCCTCGAGCAGATAACAAATACGCTTGATCCCATACAGAAAACAGTTACATGTGTTAAACAATGTATGCCCCACTGGAGATTCACACTCCATCACAGGTATATGGGGAATTTCATACCTAAAGGGTGAAATGCACATGGAAAAATTATCGTGCACAACACAAAGAATATGACTGCTCTGATGACTTCACTACCATCTCCCCAATTCCCTCTGACCTCAGCCAATCTACTATAGAGATGAGATCAGAGGAAGTCAAGATTCTTAAGATACATGTATATTATACAACGGGTACCATTCTTATACAAGGGAAAGCATGCCTACAGTGGGTCGATGAGGAGTTCGACAGGCTGCGTACTATTGTACACACACTGGGTGTAACTGCGTGCTCTGACCCACTCTCCATCACACACATGTGCGTACCAGACATGGACGTAGCGACGGCCGGCGCGAAAGGCGCTGAGGGGTGTGCAGTGGATGAGACCAGCATTAGTGCGACCGTGAAAGACACGCGCTGTGTGCTTATCCCGCCAATCACACGGGCAGAAAGCAGTGAAGAGGAGAGGAGATACAGACCGCCCTTTGACCGCTCCATCCTGCCAACACTCAGCATCCCCCCTCCACTCCCCGCCCCCTTCACCAACTGAGACCTGCTCTTCTCACCCAGTGACAGAACCTCCTCCCTCCACTTCCCCCTTCATTGAGCCCATCTTCCTTCACTGTTCCAGTCAGCGTTAGTGCACAGGATTCACAGTCCCCCACATCTACTGATAATAATTCACCCCCCTCCTCACCATCCTCCACTGTAACCTCTGCCCCACTGACTCAGTCATGCCCCTCCCCTCTCCCAAACAAGACCACACTTTTCACGGCAGTTACTGAA
>JADBJO010016325.1:32500-40805 GCA_016801955.1 Conus betulinus | reverse complement strand
GTCTGTCTGTCCCCCTGTCTCTGTCTCTCATCGCTCTGCATTGTGTCTCTCTCCTCCTTCCTCCTCTCTCTCTCTCCGTCTCTCCTCCTCTCTCTCCGCCCTCTTTCCTCTCCTCTCGTCCTCTCTCTCTTCTCTCTCTGGTCTTCCTCTCTGGTCTCTATGATCTGTTGTGTGTGTGTGTGTGTGTTGTGTGTGTGGTGTGTGTGGGTTTGGGCGCGCGGCAGCGCATCATCAAGTCATGATTGTGCACAGGACAGTATACCCCTTTTGTACACTACCCAGTGGCTATTAGTCCCAGAGAGAGAGAGAGATGCACGGTCTTTGTACCTGATGAATACAGAACGCCATCTTATCAGGAGAAGATGTTTTGTGCTGAGTCAACCAATACACTCGATGTCCACCCATCACTCCAGAGATTCCACATCCACAGTTCTGATTCCTCTCTCTGCCAGGACGACCCATTCCCATGATAGGCATTAGCAGATCAAAGATGGTACTCCTGGCTCTAAACACTCGATGGTGAAGCCAAGGGCCTCTGATAAATTGATTACTGTGTCTGGTCTTTCATGTGTTTCAGTCAGCAGCGCACTCCAGCGCCAGTCACGAAGCGAACAGCTGGAGTGTGTGATGCCGAGAAATGGACCGTCAGTCTGGGAGGCGGGTGGCGCTGCTTGTTAGTCCTGTGATTTCTGTCGTATCACATTATATTGGTTCCTTTGGCACAGTCTACTGCACTGAGTGTGGGTGTGTTGGTGTTGGAATGTAACACTGTGTTCCGTTAGTTTGAATTGTTGTAATGTGCTATATTGACTCGTTTCTGTTGTTGTTGGTTTTGTTGTTGTTGTTGTTGTTGTTGTTGTTGCTGTTGTTGTTTCTGTTGTAACTGCTCCTGCTGGTGCTAGTGCTGATGCTGATGTTGCTGTGTTCGGTCTCTGTCTGTGCTCTGTCTTTGGATTGATGAGTGGCTGATTTCTTAGTCACAGGAGCAAGATTTACTCTACGTGTTCGTCATGTACTCCTTTCTCGCAAAATCAGGTTTGAAAAAAGTGTACATCTCGGCGGTTTCTATCTAACATGTGTGTCAGATTTTTTAAAAAATTCATTTATGTATCTATTTTCTTTTCAGATGCAAAATTTAAATTCGTTCTGTTTTCTCTCACGCATACATTTCTGTATGTGACGCTTTAGCACCAATAGACTTAAGCAAAATGTGATCACGCTGTAAAATTCAGAATGCTCTAATGACTACCAGCATATTATTTTGAAGTTTATAGATGGGGAGGGTGAGACAGCGAGTGAGAAGAAGAAGAAAGAAGAAGAGAAGAAGAAGAAGAAGAAGAAGAAGAACAAGAAGAACAAGAACAACAAGAACAAAAAAGCGAGAAGAAGAAGAAGAAGAAGAACAAGAACAAGAACAAGAAACAAACAACAAGAACAAGAAAAACAAGAAGCACAAGAATAGAGACAACAAGAGGAAGAAAGACAAAACAACCAAACTTTGAAAGAAACAGACCCGTAGACAAACAACGCATACAGAGACGTACTGTCCATAAGGTAAACACACAAACACTGCGCCTTGCTATGTGCCCTTCATCCTTTGGTCCAGAAGCCCTAAACGTCTGCAGATTACCTTCATGTCCAGACCGTCGACAGCAAAGAACAGCCTGCAACCTTGACTGCTCTTTTGCAGCTTACTAGCTTTCGTTCAGTGTTAGTGTTAACATGATGAACGAAACACTCAATAGCCACTCTGAGAGAGAGAGAGAGAGAGAGAGAGAGAGAGAGAGAGAGAGAGAGAGAGAGAGAGAGAGAGAGCAACGGACGGACAGACAGACAGACCAAACGGACAGACAGACCCAGACAGACTATATAAGAATAAAAAAAAAAGGAAGAAGAAGAAGGTGGAGGAGAAGAAGAGAGAGAAGAGGGAGAAAGAGACAGACAAAACAGACAGACAAACGACAGACAGACAGGTAGACAGACAGACAGACAGAAGAGAAGAAGAAGAAGAAGAAGAACCTAAATAAATCCTTGACAAGATGTGACTCCCACCCCGCCCCCATCATCCCTTTGCTAAGAGATATCTGGGAATCAACAGGTGCACCAACTCCCCAGATTACATCTCACGGCCCCCATGTTTGCTCGGCGTTAACTGTCATCCATATCCCGATCAGGAAATCCATGGTGCTCCCTGGCTTTGTGTGGGCTTGAGAGGAGATTGTTGGGACACAAAACACGATAAAAGTGTAACTGAAAACTCTCTCTCTCTCTCTCTCTCTCTCTCTCTCTCCCTCTCTCTCTCTCTCCTCTCTGTGTGGTGTGTGTGTGTGTGTGGTGTGTGCGCGCGTGCGCAAAGGGGTGTGCGTGTATGTGTGGGGGGGGGACGTTTGACTGGAAACAGGTAAACCTGTATAACTGTTGGTCTGTTCACCTGACTGCTACCCACCTGCATTTGTGCAAGTCAGGGAGCGAGCAGTTCCCTTCAGTCTCCGATGTGCTATCGGCCGAGCGAGTTGTCCAGACGATCCGAAGAGAGACCGGAGGGGGTCCTCGCTGGCAATCTGGTTTGTGTTGATAGATGAATTGAAATTAGGGTTTGAATTAATGAAGTCGTTTGTTCCACAGGTGATTGGAAACGTCATGGCTTTTGGTAAATCCCGAAAAATATTTGATTTTTCCATATATCTTATGATTTGATGAAACATAGGGTGACAGTAGGAAATTGTAGTTAGTGAATGTGAGTCGAGATAAGGATACAGAGAATGGAGTGATTAGAAAGAAGAAAGAATATGTATACTGATATGTTAGGACAAAAGTAATCTAGTCAAATTACTGTATTATTTTTTTTTTAGGTGTGTTTATCTTTTTCCCTAAAGTATCATAATGATGTGAGTGTTGGTGAGGTTTGGAAGTGAGCAATGAACACTATTAGGCATAAATTATCGGATAATGTATTCTGATTCTTGTTGTCGAAAGATGACAAGGGACGAACGGAAATCGTTCCTTAATATGTATTTAGACACGTCCAGTAATGATGATGAACATTCTTTTGTTGATAAAAAAGGGACGAACAGAGAGAGAGAGAGAGAGAGAGGAGAGAGAGAGAGAGAGAGAGAGAGGAGAGAGAGACAGACAGACAGACAGACGGACGGACAGACAAAGAGGGACATACAGACAGAGAAACAGACAGACAAAAGACAGAGGGAGAGAAAGACAGACAGACAGATATATACAGTGAGACAGACAGACAGGTAGGTAGATAGGCAGACAAACAGACATACAAACAGACAGAAAGAGAGGGGAGAGAGAGAGAGAGAGAGAGAGAGAGAGAGAGAGAGAGAGAGAGAGAGAGAGAGAGAGAGAGATTTTATTCACAAATAGGCCATTGCCCCTCGTGAAGGGGTGCATCTGGAAATCAATCGATATTTTACACGTTCAAAAAAATGATTCAATGCTTTTTAAGAAACAAGAAACAGATCGTAACTTAAATGCTTTGTATAGGTAAATGGACAGATTTCTAGTTGTTCGTTCATTATTGGAAGCTAGAAGTAAACTTAATCTGAAAAGACTGGGAAATCTGTAGTATTTCAAATGTATATAACGTTCTCTTATTTTCGTTTAGTAAAGGACAGCACAGAACAAAATGCACTTCATCTTCTTTCTCTTTTTTACACAATGGACAAATCAAATCAACAGGGGTATGTTGTTTGTATCGACATCTATGTACAGCAATATCTGAAATACCCAGTCTGAATCTTGTTGTAATAATCTTGATATGTCTGTCTAGATTTAACGTTAAATGCATTTTATCTATTGCTATTGTTCAAAAGTCTTATGTACACTAAATCTGTCACTATTCTTGACATGAAAATCCCATTCTTGCCATCTGCAAAGTACAAGTCTTTCTTAAAGTCAGCAATAAACTGTTCCACTCCCTCAACACCTTGGTTTAACCACACATAACCAAAACCAAACATGTATAACTTACAGCGAATATCAGACGCCCAGTTTGTCTTTATCACCACGAGAGTCTAACTCAAATAATGTTCTATATGCTTTTCGCGGTAATCTTGACTCATCCATTCTTGTCAGCTTTAACCAGTAGTGCATGCACCTAACGGCAGAATTTATGCCAACAGGGTATCTGTTTGTCTCACAATACACAAGGTCATTCGGTGTTTGTAACTGAACTCCTAAAAACTTTTTCAGAGCAAAGAGATGTACTTTTTCACAAAAGTGTGCAGCATTACTTAGCCCCCACAATTCAGCACCATACTGAACAATGGGTTGTATCTGCGCGTCAAATAGTTTTAAATATACAGCAAGAGAATTGCATTTTAACTTACATAATTTTTGCAATATACATAACAAGGCATGCTTTGCTCTGCAGGCAAGGTTCTTACAAGAAACAGTAAATCTCAACCGTGTTGAAAAATAGATGCCTAAATATTTATAAACATTAACCACAGGCATAAGGATTCCCATTGTCAGTCCAATGTCCACGAGCTGCTAAGTACCCACCTTTTCTAAATACAACTATATTACTTTTATTCATATTCACATTCAGGCGGAGTGTTTGTTGCTGCCGTATGTGGACTATTTAGTTGCGCCTGTAGCCCAACTATTGTTTCCGACAGAAGAGCTATGTCATCTGCCAAAAGTAATATCAATATTTCAAAATAATCATGCATAAATATTGCACCATGCCTCCCATTTCTAATCACTTCTATTGCTAATTCATTTATAAATAAAGAGAACAGCAGCGGACCTGTAACATCCCCTTGTTTTTAACCTCCTGGGTACAGTTTTTATGTAGACTGTCAATTTTGCACCTGAGCGAATTCTAGCTCTAACTGTAGTGTACATGCTATAAATACACCGAAAGAGTTTTCCTTTGATACCATTTTTTTTTTTACCAGAACAGGCCACAGTAGATTCCTTTCTATAGGGTCAAAAGCTTTCTCAAAATCAATACAGGCGACATAGAGTTTACGGGTAAAGCAAAACTATTTTTGTATTAAAGCTAATAATGTGTACATGTGATCAATGGTGGAGTATCCCCTTTTAAACCCCGCTTGATATTCCCCTGTGATATTATGCAGCTCAATCCATTCTTGAATCCTATTGTTTACTTAAGAACTATAAACTTTACTGCTTGTATTACATATGATATCCCTCTGTAATTACCGGGATCGTCTACATTACCTTTTTCTAAATAAAGGTAAGGCAATGGTTTCTGTCCAGTTGTCTGGGAATACTCCCTTATCAAACAGAGATTAACAGTTTAACTCAATTACTCGATCACTTTCTTCATCGCCAATAACATCTTCTTCTTTAACTCTAGATATTGGGCGGTTCATGGAACCACCATCTTCATATTCATCATCAAAACTATCATCAATGCTGTCGTTAGATACTAATGTAAATTCGTGTTCTAAATTTGTTTCAAGCAACTGTTTAAAATGTCTATACCAATCATTAATTGTTATATTGTTACATAGCTGCTTTCGTTTTGAAGACATTTTATGGACATTTTCCCAAAACTCCCTTTGATCACTTATGGAATCAACTATCGCCCCTAACAATTGCTCATTGTGCTGATTTCTTTTTTAACTTTAAATTTTAACAAATTATTATAGAGAGAGAGAGAGAGAGAGAGAGAGAGAGAGAGAGAGAGAGAGTCATTGATAAGTAGTAGTGGGATGCTGATCTGAAAGAGTCTTCCAGGAGCCCTACTACTCTGCCGACCTTCTGCCCTCCCCATCAGAGTGTTGGCAACGACTTGCAGGCAGATATGCTATTAGGTTACACATCCAGAATCAGATACTGATGCTATTATAATGTGATCTGTACAGGTGATAATGCATGCATCAACGGATAAACGACGATGTTTATGATGCTAAACACTGTAACTGGGTGTGAATCTCGCTTGAGGTGTTATGGTTCTACAGCGTTTAGTCATTTATTTGATGGTCGTTGTACTGAAATCATCCAGAGGTTTACAATCTCTGTTCATTGAACCTCGTACTGGATGTACAGTGTTAGATCTACAGTCTGATAATCAAAGAACAAACATGGCTTGATCTCTGAGTTAAATTCCTTTGCCTCCCTTCTTTCCAAAAGCTATTGTTTTACTCCCAGGCGCTTACATTATGAATCTACAGAGAGTATTCTAAAAATTTTGAAACAAGAGAAGTAACTGCCTACATGACTAACAAATGATAAATAAACATCACAGAATGATGAAAGGCAGTATATCATAAAAAAAAAAAAAAAAAAAAAACTGAAGGGAATATATGACATAAGAAAGTGACATAAGCCTGTATCTAAATTTGAATGACAAAAGACACGGTGGAAGCTCCTCCACACCACCCCCACCCTGTCCTTGTTAAAGACAGATGCCTCCTCTGTCTTTGCTCTGTACCCAACATCAACTGTGTCAAAAAAGTCAATTTTGAGAAAGATGAAAAAAGAAAGATTTTTTTGATGGAAACCTGTCCTCGACGGACACGTCCAGGTCCGTGACAGATTTCTCAGGCTTCCATAGGAATGTGAAGCCGACTGGTGAACACTGTGGTGTGTCCACATGGCAATGAAATGGCAGACTCGCTTTCCTTGATGATGGGCTATTGATGCAGACCTCTGTTCTGTCCCAGCTGCCCATCCAGGCATCTCTTTACGGCTGATGCCATCGCTCCCTCTTTCTCCCCTCCACCACTCCCTTCCCTTCCCCCTTCTGCTCGTGCGCTGACCTTGACATCATCTGTGCTGCAGGTGGCTCGCCTGTTGTGATACGCCATCTGAAACAGATACTCCACCCCACCCCTCACCTCTTCTCAGTCCCCCCTTTCCCCATCACTTCCAAACCTCTCCCCCTCCTCTCTCTCCCTAACACACCCACATAGAATTAACACACACCCGCTAAACCGTATCCCCCTTTCCCCTACTCACTGTCCCTGCCCCACACCCTCCGTCAGACCATCATCAAGCACCTAACCTCACCACCTCTCAGACACATGACCAAACCTCACCACCTCTCAGACACATGACAAACACCTAACCTTACAGACCCTTCACACCCATCATCAACACCTAACCTTACCCCTCTCTGTAAACACCTCACCTTACCACCTATCATATCAAACACCTAACCTCACCACCTCTCAGACACATGATCAAACACCTAACCTTACCACCTCTGACACATGTCAATCTTACCACCTCTCAGACCCCTCATCAAACCACCTAACCCCCACTTTCAGACCCATCACCTTACCACATGTACTCATGTTGACTATCCTCATTTTGTATATGTCTATCACTGACTGAAAGTTCGCATGTTAATGCCATCATATTTGCGATGAGCTTCATCAACAAAGTATAATGGAGTACATCATTTTAACGTATATTCCGTGACGTGTTACTGTAGTTACTGCAGCAGGATAGGATTTTCTAACAAAGGGTATATCCAGTCACTGATGGATGGACAGAGAGGTTTTGCTAGAAAACAAAATCATCAGGCCTTGCGTGTGGTTTGAGTGTCTCTCGCCAAACCGGTGAATATTTCTATCTCGCATGCATCCCAGAAAGCACCCAGTGGATGTTTGATGGAATCGGTGTGAGACGTTATTGAAATATGTCATATTTAAATCACGAAAGGAAAGGGGGGGGGGGGGGGGGGGTTTACCGTAGTGTGTGGTAAAACAGGCGTGAGCGCGTGAGCACCAGTGTGGATTAGGAGGTTGATAGAGTCACATGTGTATCTTGCGAGAGATTGGTCAGATATGGTCATGCAGAGGAAACGGACAGGGGATGGCTCCAGTCATATTGCTGACGGGTGGGGGCATCCCAAATGTGCGGAATGCTGGGAGCTGATGGCCTGGCCACATAGGAATTGAACAGATCAAAATCAAATTCACCCTGCGCGCGCGCGCGTGCACACACACACACACACGCACACACACACACACACACACACACACACACACACACACACACACACACACACACACGCACGCACGCACGCACGCACGCACACACGCACGCACGCACGCACACACGCACGCACATGCACGCACGCATACACACACATTCTGATACTTGCCTATTCTATTACATTTTATTTTCACGCACGCACGCACCGACACACCACACACACACACACACACACACACACACACACACACACACACACACACACACACACACACCGACACACACATACACACATATACATATACATACATATATACACACATATACATACGTGTGTGTGTGTGTGTGTGTGTGTGTGTGTGTGTGTGTG